>JACXGK010000550.1:56798-102764 GCA_016801125.1 Novumbra hubbsi
TCAACAGCTCACGGTTTGTCTTCATTTAATTCAATGTTCAGTGTATACGCTACCTGTTATGTGTACTTCGTTTTGTTAGTTAATCCTTTCATTTACGTTTACCGTTTCATGTTAGTTTGTACCTGTTTACTGGATTAAATCACCTTTTGTTTGAAAAATGTCTGCATATGGTTCCGCCACACTACAACACCGTGACAGATATGCTGTCATTTGACTATTTTTGTGTGTTATTTCTTTACTCAAAATGCTTTTTACTTTCTGTGTTGTTTGGCAACACAAAGTTAGAAACGTCCTTGCTCTTCGAAAGCAATGATGATGTTGAGGTAACAAATAAACCGTGGATATAAGTTGTTTTATGGAGTGAAATGTTGATAATATCTTTTGGATGACAGCAACTTGATGGACGAGTACATCAGCTGTTGAGCTCAAATGGTGCTTGCTCCGTCTTGCAATAGTAAGTGTTGTCTTTATGCAGTGTAGTTGGCAAACTAGTTGGTTGTTTTCTCGCATTTCTTCAGATTTCACCAAAATATGGAAAATGCTTTTGCTAACTACACAACTAATTGTCTGGTTTGTTTTGTCTGTGGGACTTAAATAAAGTTTCCTGCTGCATAATGTGTTTCACTTGTGCAGCGGCAAGCTGTCACTTTCACTAGCTTGCCTAGAGTTGAGCAGCAAAGTTGTGCTTTGCTGACAATATTGTCACTTGATCGCAATGATGTCCAGCATCTGACACATGCATCCCCTTATCATCTATAAAAACGAGTATGTCTTGAGATTTGCCTTATACATTATATTATTACAAGTTACTTGAATGTGGGGTAAAATTAAAGAAGACTATGTGCACTTTAAAACAAAGTTAACTTGTAATTGGTTTCGGGTTTTTGAGCTGTTTGTTTGAAATGTGTGAGAAAATATGGTTTATTTTGATAATTCTCAATAATCTACATCAATATTATAGAATTATATCGTGGTCTGAAGGGTTGAACTTAGAATTAAGTAATTTAAACTTTAGTGTTTCTTTTTTTATTAGGATTTGTTAATGGGTATTAACTAAAGATTTTCTTTTTAAGTATATAGCCTCATATTATTCTTTAGCATTTCAGTAAGTACCGTTATTGAGTTGTGATATTGTGATGAATCGTGATGTATTGTATTGTAACATGTGTACCGTGATATATATCGTTTCGCAAGGTACTTGTCCATACATTTCATGATTGGAATCAGCAATCGTTCAGTTTGGTTGTTTGGTTATAAATCTTCTAAGTAAAATGTACCTACTGTGTCCTACTTTGACATAAGACATCAAGCTAGCAGGCAAGACCAATGTCAGGGGAAAACTCTAGCATATATGTTGAGCATGACAAATAATTTGTATTACTTTACCTAGTTTGCTTGTGCGTTCAACGTGAGACTCATAGCTGGTCTGTAGGCATGATGAAGTTGTGACTGCCATTTAGGGGGAAGGGGACATGTATTTTGAAACAGTCAGTTGAGACCAAATCATAATTAAACACAGAAAACCTTAGTTTTAATCTATTCCTACTTCATGAACTCAAATGCAATTTGCATTGAAGTCAAACCCTTTTCACAGTGGCTAGTACTGGAAAACTAGTACTAGTGCCCCACAATTCAGTGACTGCACAAGGGAGAGTGGGGCTAAATATAACAACAGTGATTTGTAGGGGACATCCATGACCTCTCGTGGCAAAACATTATTTCCATGACTATGCAGTATAATCACACCCATGACATTTTAGCTATGCTATTTAAGGGTATGTAACATACGGATGATTTTAGTAATGGAAGTAGCAATGTAGTGTGTTTAAAGGCGTGATAATGTATTTTAATCTAGTCCCCAACTCCCCAAAACAGTTTTTTGTGATTCGTCATATATCACTACCACACTAGCCAGCTAGAGTTGGTTAATGTTAGCTACTTCTTTGTTACATCTTTGTTTTTGTGTTTGCCTTGTTGTTTGTCACTTATGTATTATTGAAATATATCTATTTTTGTTTTTCCCTATGATATCGTTGGATGATACTGCACCTACTTTCTTTTTGAAGTAAGGCATACTTTTGAAACCTAGCATTGTGGCCAGCAGGTTAAAGAGATGCCGTAAGATGATCATGGTAATTGTGCTAACATGTCTCTCCGGTCTGGCTAGGTTTCCGCTCATATTATGGCTACAAATATCTGAACCAGCAGCATTTCCGCCACTGAAAGGACGTGTCTGGGAAGCCTGTTTAGGTAGCAGCAGGTGCCTGGATATCCTTGACGGTAGTGGGTAGTCTTTGCTAGCTTTGGCAATCAAAGAGGCCTGCGGTGTTTGGTTTGTTCCGTGTGCTACGCAGAGGGAACACAACTGGCTGAGAGGTCGCACAGGGAGGCGAGCTCATAATTACAATAGTTGTGAAGGAAGAAAACGCACACGTTGAAGTAATCTGTTGTCAGTTGACCTTGTGTTAGTCCGCTTCATCGTTTTATCTCTGTGTGATGCAGTGAAGACAGAAACTCAGAATATGCAGTCAGAATCAATGATAACCTGCCTGATTACTGATTTCCTCCTGTTCTTCTGTAACTCAGATGCACACTGAACCACTTCAGTCCCTGCTGGCCGGCAGCCACTATGCTTCTGCGTTGCAGCTCCAACTAAATTAGTGGCACTGTTTTGGACATTTTAATGAGGAACGGCAGATTCTTAAAACAATGAAAGCTTTATTATAGATTTGCAAATCCTCAGAGCATTGCCAAGAGCTCTCCTTCCAAGGTTGAGCTCAGGCCTATACACACTCAGCACTGCCCGTTGTGTGATGACTCCCACAATGAGCATTACTGAGTGTATAGAGGCAGCAGAATGCATGTCTCACAAGCTCATGTGTTGAGCTGGGCATAACAAGATGTCTGTCGCCCTTTGGGGTTAGCCATAGCTACGCTAATCAGCTGTGGGGGCGTCTTGTTCAATGGAGAGAGCAGAAACCCACACTATGGCCTTACTAAATGACTTGATTATACTTGTGATACTTGCCACGTGATTTCATTGTACATTTTCCACCACATGGCTAAAACATTGTCCCTCCGCTAATGTTATTATTTAGATATTGGCTTCCTTTAAAAACGTGTTCCCTGCTTCCTTTAAAAATGTGTTCCCTGCTTTCTATAAGTCCTATTTGTATAAATCTGTCCTCCTTCCCCAGGTGATGTATTTCTCCTCGGTCTTCCCCTATGTGGTGCTGCTGTGTTTCCTTATCCGGGGGCTGATGCTGGACGGAGCCGCGGAGGGCATCAAGTACATGTTCTACCCCAAGGTATCATCCTCACCCACCCTGTGTGTATAATGTATGAGTGACAGTTGGGTAGACCCGAGTGGGTGAATAGTCACATGATGACCTGGCCAAGACTGATCATTCCAGATACACCAAATAGTGCAGCGCCGAAAATAAGATTTAATGTGTAATTGCGATCCCTTTTAAATACTCTGATCTCTAGAATCAATGTTTATGATTTTTTCATGCCGTTGACTGACTTCTTTTAACTTACTGTAGTAATGTGTAAATATCTCAAAATCTACCTGATAAAAACTTGTTACTGAATTTCCATGGATGTTGTCATTTATAAGAAACCAGAAAGAGTTGCAGTATTTAGCTGTGTAGCCAGCTAACTAATTAGTTGTTTTCTCGCTTTTCTTCCAATTCAAATATTAAAAGTGCCATTGCAAACTAGACATGCAATAGTTCCTCAGTTCTTTGCAACCATGCCAATTCACACACACCTTCCTTCTCCCGTCGTACACAGAGACATCTGTGAGCGCACCGTAGCCTTCTCCCCACTGACTCCCCCTGCTCTCCTCCCGTCCAGCTGGCAATCTGGGGTGAGGTGCAGGTCTGGCGCCAGGCGGCCACGCAGGTCTTCTTCGCCCTGGGCCTGGGTTTTGGTTCGGTCATCGCCTACTCTTCCTACAACCCGCGCAGCAACAACTGTCACCGCGACGCCCTCACCGTCTCCACCATCAACTTCCTCACATCGGTCCTCGCCACGCTGGTTGTGTTCGCTGTGCTGGGCTTCCGTGCCAAGGATGTGGCCATGCGCTGCGTGACCAGGTGAGGGAGTGGCCATGCGCTGAGTGATCAGGAAAGGGAGTGGCCATGCGCTGCGTGACCAGGAAAGGGAGTGGCCATGCGCTGCGTGACCAGGTGAGGGAGTGGCTATGCGCTGCGTGACCAGAACAGGGAGTGGCTATGCGCTGAGTGACCAGGAAAGGGAGTGGCCATGTGCTGCGTGACCAGGAAAGGGAGTGGCCATGCGCTGCGTGACCAGATGAGGGAGTGGCCATGCGCTGCGTGACCAGGAAAGGGAGTGGCCATGTGCTGCGTGACCAGGAAAGGGAGTGGCCATGCGCTGCGTGACCAGATGAGGGAGTGGCTATGCGCTGCGTGACCAGGTGAGGGAGTGGCCATGTGCTGCATGACCAGGAATGGGAGTGTGTTCCAATAGGAGGTTGTACCAACTTGAGAATGCAGTCAGAAAAACAAACTCCTATTATGTATAATAATGTGACTGGCTCCCTCCCACCCTCTCGTCTCTCAGTAACTTAAAGGTGTTGGAACAGGCCTCAGCGAATTCTCTTGACTGGCACCTGCCGCCAATTCTCAACACCTCCGATGCCGGCTCAGTGTCCCTGGAGGTGTACAGCGACTGGTTCAAGGCCCACGGAGCCAAGGTCCCTGGGAACCTCACAGACTGCAGCCTGGAGGAGGAAATGAACAAGGTGAACGGTTGCTCCGGTCTTTTGGACCCCAGGACAAAGCCAACCTAACCTGCCCGTCTGTTGTTTTTCTCCCCCTCAACCTAAACAAAGACAACAACTTTGCAAGTTTGTCGGTAGAGCGTATGTAATGCGCCAAGAAACGTCTTTGATGGGGGGTTCAGGTTGAACCTCTGTTTCTGTGGTGGCAGGGCGTGGAGGGAACCGGGCTGGCCTTCATAGCCTTCACGGAGGCCATGACGCTGTTCCCCGGCAGCCCTTTCTGGTCGGCCATGTTCTTCCTCATGCTTCTCAACCTGGGTCTCAGCACCATGTTCGGCACCATGGAGGGAATCCTCACACCCCTCACCGACAACTTTGCAGTGCTGAAGCGCCACAAGACCCTGCTCACAGGTAAGGAGAAGGAGCGTGTGTTTGGTTCGTCCCATGAGCTTAGCTGAAACAATACAGTATCTATAAGATTAAAGTGCCGACTGTAATCTTTCATTTTGTGATGGTGTGTTATGACTCCAAACCACAAACGGATCCGCAGTTTTATGATGTGCAGGTTCTGTAACGTTTCCCCAATTGTTCTCTGCCCCAGTGTTTAGCACCGCCATCGGCTTCCTGATTGGCTTGCTGTTTACGCAGCGCTGTGGGAACTACTTTGTGATGATGTTCGACGACTATTCTGCGACTCTGCCTCTCATCATCGTAGTGGTGTTTGAGTGCTTCAGCGTGTCCTGGGTGTATGGAGCTGACCGGTAATCCATGAACGACACTGACCGCATCGGTCACGCCGGCTGTGCCATTCTGATCATCTTGTTTTCAGTAAATGGCCTTCTGACCAATCAGATACACTCTCAAAATAAGGCAACGTGAAAGGGTCTGTGATTTAATATCAGTCGGTAAACAAATGATCGAAACAGGCCTGCCCGTGTGAACGCTGGCCTTTTTTGAAATGGGAGTTATTCATCGAAGAATATCAAGCTTCAATGAGTGGTAAAAACCTGCCTAAATTGTGTCTGTTCCGTCCAGGTTCCTGGATGACATTGAGAAGATGTTGGGCTGGCGCCCCCCTGTGGTCTACAAGTACCTCTGGAAGTATGTGTGTCTGCTGGCCATGATAGGGCTGCTGGGAGCCAGCCTGCTGAGGATGTGCTTCAAACGGCCCACCTACACTGCATGGAACAGCGCGACGGTGAGGAGTCTCTGTGGGCGATGTGTTACTTAATACTGTGTATTTATAACGCTGCATATGATCAATACAGGAACTGCAGTTCTTATGACTTTGGATTAGTTCTACCATTCTACCATCTGGATGTTTTTATTGTCTGCACAGAACCGCCCTCTCACTTGGGATGTTTGGTGATGTGCCAGTAAAACACCTCTCTCTGTTCTTCAGGCTTCTGAGGAAACTCTGGAATATCCTGACTGGGCCCTGGCTGTGCTGGCCGTCCTGATCATATCTGCCACGTTGCCTATCCCCCTGGGGTACATCCACTCCACCCTGAGGAACAGAACTAGACGCAACTCTATAGGAAGTGGGTTAGGAAGCGAGACCGGGGGCGTGTACACCAAGTGCAGCACCGTGGAGTGTGACACGCCTGTGGCCGCCCTATTGGACGAACACCTGGAAAGAAATGGCATACCCAAGGATTCGCTATTGGCTGAGGAGAACCTCCAACTCCTCCCAGCGAGGGAAGGGGTGGAGGACCTAGAGGAGTCGACCGGTGTGTGATATCAAGGAAGCAAGAACTGGACTAGAATAGGCAACTAAGCGCTGCTATCTGATTGGTCAGGTACTACATCATGGGACCATGGAAAAACGTTGCATAAGGTTACTGCTGTATTTATTGGAACATTTACTTTTTAAATATGAAAGTACTTGTTCAAAGACCCTCTGCTGGCAAACACTCTGGTTTTAAATTATATGAATGCTTTCATTTTGGAGTCCAACGAATTCCTGGATTACAGTAAGCCAGAGAAGTGAACAACCACTTGGTTTTTAGTTGGTCAGAAGTGATGGATAAATGTGTTTCCCAGACGTTGGCTCAAATCTGGAACCCGCCTCAGGTGTTTTTCACACCGCTTTTATGTTGTTTAACATCTCACACATGGTTAAACGGACTCTAAGAATTATAACATGGTTACAACAACTCTATGGATTGGAATATTCTTTTTCACCATGTTGAGTGGATAGGTTTCGTTCTTCTCATTGTACTATTTGGCTCTGAAGTCAAAGCAGAAAATCTGCCCCATGTCCTCGCATTGTGTTTCCATGGGATTTGGTGAAAGCAGACAAGAGCATGCCTTATCCAAAAAGAAACAAGAAAACCTAGAATTTATATGAGCAGAATTTGAATAATACAGAAGTCATGCTTGCACTTTTTATTAAAACATTGATGGGAATGTGTATAAAATGTACAGTTGGTGTCTTTTGTTTTTTCATTATGAAAAAACTAAAATATGATTGACAGATGTTGCACTTCCAATTTGTTGGCACAATAATAGAGAAGTGTATTTTTATTTTCCAAAACATTTATTGATTCAGTTTAATTTGTGTAGGTACGTGAGTTCTGTTGTAAAGTACATTAATTGAACCAATTTTGCTTAATATTAGTTGAGTAAGTAAAATTGCATCCTTTCCTTAGTGCTTTATTGTCAGTTGAGCAACCGTGAACTTCACTTTTAAATTGATTGCAATGTTTAAATACTTAAATACTTTTTACTAACATAAGATTTTTGTAAAGATATTAGTTCAACAAAATGTAATATAATGCAACTGTGACTTAATAGATTTTCTTCTTAGTGTATTTTTTTCAATGCGTAAGGGCAGACCAATGAAAGACTGAATTGTGCTTATATTTTTTTTATGTGTATTTTAGAAATTAGGTTTTGTGTCCTGCTATGGTAATTTGTGTACTTTTCTAAACATAACCTTTGTTTTACATAGTACATTTGCAATTCAGGACAAAGTCAAAGAATCAAACTAAAACTGTATGGTACCTACATGTTAGCAGTTGGTTTTAAAAATGTCTGTGCTAGCCATAAAATAACAATGAACATTTCAAAACACATTTGTCTTTCTTGTGAATATTTTGTAAGTGCATTCATGCGTATGTGTTCATATATTCAATGCACCGTTAAATATTGTGTTTGGACATATTGGTGTCTGGGGACAGTAGTTGTCTTGGATGCAGTGTTTGGCACTTATCTAGGGACACTGGGAGTAGGATCATGTACAAATGAAGAGAAGCTGGGTGAACGCCTGACAGACCAGACACAGAACAGGTATGTACATTCATTTGTTCACCTGAACAGTGAGAAAAACTGTGTAAATATATACTGAAATGTGTGTGGATGAAAGGAATATACTTATTACCAAATAAGCTACATATACTAAAAGACTACAAGCGAAAATAGCTGTAGAAATTAGTAAAAATAGAATTTTAAGGGGGTTATTACTATTTTACAATATGATGTTTTTCACCCTGTACATTCTCTTTGAGCCAGTCTGAAAATAAATCAATGGTTCTAAGTAACACAAAATCTATGAATGTGGAAAAAATATTCTAAATCAAGTGAAATCATTTTTGTATTTGGTCTGATGGTAATTGAAGGTGATGTGACCAATACAAATATACTTAGCTAAAGCTAGCTGAACTTAATATTTATTTGTTGAGAGCGTTTCTTATGCTTAATACCCAGAAGGTTGAACAGAAAAAAAGATAATACAAAATATATATTACTAATGCTATTTAAGCAAGCTAACATTAAAATATAGCCTAACTATGTCACTTTTTTCATGTTGATGCTGAAGTGCACAGAAACATCAAAAATGGCTAAATTACAAGCAAATGCCTGCTAACTTATTGGACAGCACAGTAAGACAATCATTTCCATCATACAGACAAAAACTAAAAATGCCTTTCTTACCGGAAAGAGGTAACAAAAATATTTTTTTAACAACTGTGAATATGGCTGCACTTTTGGCCTGGCAAAGATTCTCCAGAGAGACCCATCGTATTGTGGGGTTAATTGGTGGCAGACTTGTTTGCAAAGATCATGTGATCAAATGCTGATGCAGTGCAGTGAAAAGGTATTTGCTCCCTTCCTGATTTCCTTGGTTGGGTTGATATATCACAAAAATGTAATATAAGACAAAGAGAACCTGTTTAAACACAACATTCAGTGTTGAAATGCGAATTGTATCTATTTAAAGAAAACAGTTATCCAGCACCAAGTGGCCATGAAAATGCGATGGCCCCCTTTTATTAAAAACGGCTTACACCACCTTCAGCAGCAACAACTGCAAAGAGACTTCTTATGAGTGGAGATCAGTCTTTCACATTTATGTAAAGGAACTTCTTGGCAGAATTGCTGTAATTCTGCAACATTGGAGGGTGATTAACTTTTTTACACGGGAGTTAGTTTTGGATAACATGTGACCTTAAAAAAAAATATATATATATATATAAATTTAGAAACTGGATTTTGTTTACTCAGGTTTTCTTCACCTCATATTACTTATGAATGAAGCACTAAAACAATTCTGTGCGATTAATATGCAGTAATAGAGGAAATCAGGAAAGTCTGTCCCAAACCCTCAGAAATGGGGGTCTATCTATGGAAGTATTGAAACTGTCCCAAAAAATATAGGTGTTTAAAAAAAAAAAATATTGAGGCCTTTAAATTTTTTTATAAAATTTGTCTGTTGCCGTGTAACATAAAACATTGGTCTCGTGCAGCATCAGGGTAATTGGATGATCATAATAGTAACCTATTCATTACAGATCATCAAGCTTTTCTATGGGAGAAATGGTAATAACCTGACATAGAACTGAAAGATGATGGGGAGACATTTAGCAATGCAATCAGAGCATGATGAAGTAGCAGCAAGGAAGCCATTACTTCTGAATTTCCTGTCTCAAAGGTGAGCCTGTTAATATGGATGCCGTGATGGCCAGTCTTCTGGCCGTGTGTCTCTGTCTGGTCCTGCCTGTCAACTGGTCCCAGAGCACCTACCAATCAAAGGAGTTCAACAGCCCCCAGCTACAACCTGACCCAGGAGGAGCACCACGTCAGCCACTGGCACCAGCACGCGGGCAGGCCATACTGAGGAGTCACGAGGGGACCGGGTGTACTCCAAAACAACTGTGTAAGTCACAGTCGTGGAGGCAGGATGTTGACAAATGGAGAGAGATATTTGGAAATCTCTATAGGAGGAAGTCATTGATTTGGACCTGCAGCTGTTGGAAAAGATGGATAAGGGAGTAGCTGGGTTCCCTTGTGGTTCATTTGTAGTTCGGTCTGCTGGAAATGTAACTCACACTGTTTGGGCTCCAGAGTCTGGAGAGACTTGGACATTGTAGACACGTTGACTTGGTAACGAAGGATGTCGGGATTTTTCTGCAGGATCGTTCTCTTCTGCTTTTTAACTCAACTCCCGACGTGGAATACCTCCGTATCCCTAATTGACTAACTTTGCAACTGTTTACCTTCAAATTCCAACAACGACAATCCCATTCTAACCTTTGACAGACCATTATAACCCTTGAAAGTGTAGGTCTTCTCAGAAAGCCAAAGTGTTAGAGAGTACAGTTTCCCACACCATCAAACGCGATTGGAAACTGACACAAAGAGGCCGAAGCCTCAACGGAATTAGAAGACACGTTTCTGAGAGTCAACTGCTTGTGTGATAGGCAGCTGACAGGACCACAGCTTCAATCACAGCTTAACACTGGCCCAAGTAAGCAAGTCTCGGTTTTAACTGTGAAGACTTCTAGCCACAGGTTTGACAGATCGAGTGGCCTTAAGAAATCTCTTGCAATGATGGCAAAAAAAGAAAATGAGGCTTGACTGGAGCATGGAGCATTCATCTTAGGTTCAATCCACAGGGATTTTGTATGCCGTCAAGTAGGCACCAACTGTCAAACGTGGAAGAGGAAGGGGGATTCCCTGGGGCTCTTGCTGGATCCAGAGTCTGCGACTTGCACGGAGTGAGTGGCACCCTGAACCAAAATGGCTACTTCAGCATTTTGCATGGTCGTGGTATACCCTTAGATGTACTCTAGTGGGTCAGGAGTTCATCCTAAAGCAAGATAATGACCCAAAACACACCTCCAGGCTATGTCTGAACTACCTTGAAAGGAAAGAACAAGATGGTAGGCTTCGAATCATGGAATGGCCAGCATTGTCTCCATCGACAGGGCAGAAGGGTGAAATCAAAGCAACCTTCCCCTTGCAACACCTTTGAGGGAACTTCTGCAAAAGTGTTGGGAAGAACTTTCCAAACAATATTTTATTGTAGAAAAAAAGCTACTTTTGATCATTCAAAAATGTAGATTGCATTTTGTTTAAAAAAAGATTACATTATTTTTTTCCCGGACAATTTTTATTTGTTCCATGCTTTAATTTAAGAGTAAAAAAACACAATAAACTGTGGGACATTCAATAAGAACTGGATACATTTTAGGTGTTATTTCTGACCGGTAGTATAATATTCACTTTTTCCTGTCAGATGCAAATGTCGACCACAGCAACACCAACCTGGGCCTGTTTATAGCTGCTGCCCTGGGAATCACGGTTCTGATGAGCTTGGTTTACTGCATCTACACTCAGTTCTACACCAAGCATCCATACCTGCACACTCAGCTCCAGAACCACTCTGGTAATAACTGTCAGACTAAGGTTCCACTGAACCTCTAAGAAAACTTGTAATGTTCAGGAACAAAATGAGTGTACATGTGACATCTCCTGTCTGTCCTTCTCATCGTGTGTCTCTGAAGAGTTGACCCTTGACCTCCCAGAGGCACATCCCATTGTCTTCCGTAGTTCAGTTGGAGCAGTGGGTGGAGAGGAAGAGGTGTGGAGAGCTGCTAACGGATCGCTCATCTCCGACGCCCCCTCTATCATCTCTGTACCGCCCAGGTTGTCCCCTCCTCCCTCCGCTTTACCCCACCCCTCCTTCCTCCTCTCTCACCCTCTCAGGACCATATCTGTTAGAAACCTGGAGAAATGCTTCGTCTGATATTACAACGTTCTCACCGGGGACTGGAGACATAAGAACAGGATAATTGGTATTATCACCATAACATCAATTTCTATATATATATATATATATATTATTCATACGTTCAGCTCAAGTATCTACCGTTGGTGCTTTGAACACATAATAAACTTTACTTGGAATTCCTGTTAATGTGTGCTTTTCCAGTTATCCTTTGGTTTTTGGAAATGCAGTACTAGTGGCACCCTACTGCACATTTCTAGTTTATGATATACACATCAATGTTGGCAGAACTTGGAATAATAACCGTATTCAAAATACATTGCTCAAAAACATTATGGGAACACGTAATCATCACAGTATTACACCAAATCAAAATCATCTTCAGGGATATCAATCTGTCCGGTATGGAAGCATAAGGGATTATGAATCAATGTCACCTGTTTTGGTGCAAATTAAAGTTACAACAGGTGCACTTTGCAGAAAGCAAACCCCCCAAAAATAAATGTTTTTTCTCCTTCCGGACTGATTCTTCTGTAGTTTTGTGTGTGGCTAGGGCCGTAGGTGGGCCTCACCCCTGCGGCAGGTCTGGTATCTGCTACTTTGTTGGCGGTAGAGCACTGCCAGAGCCCTACAAAATGACTTCCAGAGGGCTACTGGTGTTCTTGTTTCTAACCCAACTGTCAGGGTCAGACATTCTCTAGTGGGACCTATACTCACAGCCCAGCACCGTGCAACCTGATTGGCGTTCGCCACAGAACACCAGAATTGGCGCCCCGTTCTCGTGAGAGCAGGTTCACACTGAGCACATGTGACAGACGTGAAATGACCTGGAGGTACCGGGATAAAATCCTCAGTCCCATTGTCAGACCGGACCCTGGTGAAGTGGGCGCTGGGTTCCTCCTGGTGAAGGGGGCGCTGGGTTCCTCCTGGTGAAGTGGGCCCTGGGTTCCTCCTGGTGCAGGACAATAAAAAAAACGTAACCTGTCCTGAACTGGTCCATGGTCGTGACGAACAGCCTGCGATTTCAATTGTTTACTTAGATTTTAATGTATGTTTGAATCCAGCCCTCAATTGGTTGGTGATTTTGGTTTCCATTGGCTGCTATTACGTCATTGTGTTCTCAAGAAATTACACAATGTATAGTAAAGATATTGATATTTAATATATTATGTTCACCGATGTGTGATTTAAGTGTTTTATAATTTTTTTGGAGCCGTCTATTAAAATAGCCCAAAATAATAGTCAATATCACATACATAAAATAGCACAAATTACATACAAACTGATTCAAAGCCAATACTCGTTTCTAGGTTTACATTTATAATGGCAACTAACAGACTTCAAACTGTCACCATATGCTTACTTGACTATCCCATTACTTGATATTTGTGATAGCCTAGACTACACACATAATCTCTGAAGACCCCTCTGCCACTAAATTACCTGTTTCTCTTTATGTGTCAGTGTAGACTAATCTAATGCCCTTCATTCAGTGTTTGTGTGGTACGAGAATAGCCAGGCTACTTAAGACGCTAGGCTTCATGTAGGGAAGTAACACGATACCACGCTACACACAAAAGGGGCAGATTAGCGTTGAGGGCAGTAATCTGGTTTCAGCACCATGGATAGCAGACACTCGCGGGCGAACAGCGCTCAACCGTTCATTCGAGATACACATTTGGATTTGTTTTAGAAGTTTATTTTGGCTTGCTAAAATAACATATTGTCTTATCTCAGTTACAAATGCATAAAATGTAGTCATGGGAAGTTGTTTTGTTCTTTTCTTGAAATTCTACTCACGGTTAAAGATGAGCAATTTGAGCTGAATCAGGATACAATTAACACAAAAAGAGGGCATGCGTGCGTAAAAAAACTATAAACAGTGTGGGCCAGTTTGGCTTATGAAGGAAGGTTTAATGGTTTGCGAGTGAGTGAGAGGTAAAGGGCGGAGGAAGAAGGTGACAGGGAAGAGTCCTGCGCGCTCTAGCGGGAGTGCGCGTAGACATCAAATCGTTCGGAACCCGGAGTCGCGAGGATGGAGATCCAACCAGAAAGGTTTAAAATCGTCGCTGGCCAGACCCTCGGAAAATTACACAAGTAAGTTAAAACTGCTTTGTTACTTTTTCTGTATGTCATATTTTACCAAGTTGGGTAGCCCACTTTGTTCGCGTGGCGCAATAAAGCCAGATCAGCACTGTCTTAGTTTTTGGTTAACACATATATAAAGCATTTCGAGTTTACATTGAATTTAAACAAGTGTTACCTGCACCTATTTCTAGTTAATGAAAGATCCACACTTTTGGTTACAACATAAACTGGCAAGACAAATGTGTCTATAGCCTACCGAAGATCAAAATGCCCAAAGGCCTGGATTATAGCGGGGTTGGGTGACCTGACGAAACATCTGTTTACAATATTCAGTTGGGCTGTTTAGTCAGTTTAGTTATACCTACCTTCTGGAATCTTAACCTACTCTAAGTTGAATGATACACTTCTATGTTAGAAATATTTAATGGAAAACCAAATGGGTAGGCTAATGTTTTTACATGAGGTTATTCGTTATCTTCATGAAAACGCAATGTGCATACTTGCTCTAATAGATTATATTTCACTTTCAATGTAAGTACATATGAGTCGGTTTAGTCAATTGAGAAAGCTAGGTAGCTTCCTAGATTCACTATATTTCTGTTCATATTTTCATGTTGATTTGGGACTAAACGTTCCATTCATTCTAAAGTCTGTAAACACTTGAAGATTTAAACCTAATTTTAGTTTCATTAACGTTTACTGTAGTCGACTGCAAATTAAGTTACTCTCAGTTCACATACTCTGTATGGGTGCATAGATCAGCTAACTTGTGATGTGATGGGTGGATGAAGAGGCCCAATAACCAACATTAGTTTTTGTTTTCTATGTTCACATACAGCAATCACTTCACCATTGTAAAAATAAGACATGTAAATATTACCATTATAAAGAATAAGCGTTAGCAATTATATCCCATTTCCTTCAAATTTTTATTTCTTCACACTAATCTCCCCCACGTCATATACATTTGAAAAATACACCATAGACCACAATGATCCACATTTTAACAGATTTTAACAGGCATATTCAGTTCAAAATCTAATCTTTCGTATTGTATAGGCAACTTTATATTTGCAGTAGTCCTTTTTTTTATAAAACAATGTATAATATCTAACATCACATTTTAAAAATAATGTATTCGAAATATTCAATACATTATGTAGATCACCTAGCTGGTGGAGAGCTAAAACGACTAAACATTACATTGTACATTAACAAAACCAAAATAATGCAATTTTCAAACATAAAGAGATGGCATCGAATGTATAGGCGAAAGCTATATTTGTTTAGTACTTCATTAAGGATAGTTAATATTATATGTCTCATCTAATTTATCGGGTTTTCATAATTTACCCCAATAATCATTGTTTTACTGCATTACAAACAGCGAGCTTATTGCTTATCTCAAGGTGGCTGTGTGCCTGGGGTTTGTGCATTATGGATGTCTTTTTATATATATATTTATATATTGTCTGGAGCTTGTCGTATTGTGGCATATTGTGTAAAAGTATTTAGAGTAGGCCTAGGGTAGCCTACAGTGAAAGTTAGCTTCCCATCAGCAGATAATTTGTCTAATGACATTGGCCACATGAGAGAGCTTGTTAATACATTTTTAAGACAAATCTTTACTTTCATAAGTGAACATCGTGCACACTCGATGCAAGAGTGGATATGTATGATGAATCTGCAGAAACATTGATGGATATCGGAGCGGCTTCTCTCAGGATTTGAAGAAGCGTCTAAACACATAAATCCTCTCTCGAAATAGCCTTCTCCCCCTCCAAGCTGTTGGCCCACGTAAATCCCAATAGGCCTACACCTCTCTCTCTCTCCCCTACTTCTCTAAGTAGCCTACACCTTTCCAGGATCGCACAGTCCACGGTTCGATAACTCGTCATCGTTTCTCCCCCTCCCCCAAAAGCATTTACACTAGGGATTACGGTTGGCTACCGCCCACGCGATTGCGTCCAGCAAACCTCTACTTCCATAGCACGCGCGTGCACTGAGGTGTTCCATAGCGTGTAAAACGGTGCCTTAGTTTGCAACCGTAGTAAGAAATTCAACGTTCTCGTTTTTACATGTAAAGGTGTAAAATGTACTAAGCCATAACAAAACAATAATTTTCCCATGATTTTTAGGTTCAAGCCATCCATGTTATGTCAACTGTAGACCAGATGTGTATAACTATCTGTTAAATTAAAATCCTTGACACTTTTAATTATGCATTATTTGTTCTTTAATAAGTAATACATTGTACTGCTTCTGCTACAGTTCAGAAAAGTCACAATAACGAAGACATAATGTCCTTTAAACCGTTGCATAATGTCTTACTTGTTACACTAATTTAATTTTCAGACACTATGGAGAGACACTGTTCCTCATACATGGAGTAGATAGTTTGATTACGCTGTTAGTTCTAGTAAATACCTTCCATAAGGTAACCTTCACCTATCACCCATCTATCACCCATCTGTCACCCATCTATCACCCACCTATCACCCATCTGTCACTCATCTTTTGAGTTCAAAGCTAAGTTTTCATAAACCATTTGCAAAATGTAAAATTCATATAGCTATTTTGGGCCGACTGTGGATAAAAAAAATGTTATTATGTAATTCAAGAGATAATTCTATTATCTTTAGCTTTTCATTGTACCTTGAAAGGTTTTCCTGCACAGTTTCCTTTACCATTTTTCTCATCTGTTGACTTATTTTGTTTTATTATTTTGTACTGCGTTCAGACGTCTGTAAATTTAATGTTTTCATATTAATAAAACCTATACAGTTGATCAATCTGTGTTGTATTCAGATGGTACAGTGCCTTGAAAATAATACCCGTATAAGTGGCTTCCCAGATTCAGTGCTACTGCTCATGTACAACCGATTCTTCAATCAATTTTCTCCTGATTGAACTCTGAACCTCCCTGCAATTTTACATTCTGAAATGTTCAGAGAGACGTTTGCAATGTTGAACAAACAAGCCTCTCAGACAAGTAAAAATTATGTCAGATCTATTTGTGTAATCTCTAACTGCAACATTTGAGGATGCTTGGCAACTGAACCTTTCCTGCAAGAATTTATTAAAATATGAAGTTGTTGAGAAAATATGGTATGCTGGGATAGGATTGATTTACTGACTTCAATTTACCGATAGGTTTTGTGCATGAACATTTTGACATGTCTCACATTGTGTCTGTTTCTGTGATGTGTTTTTTTGGACCTATTGGATTAAAAGCGATGCACGTGTCGGGGTCAATGACAAGAAGTTGAAAAATGGACCAGTGTGATAACTATATGACAGAGAAATAAATTAATTTTAAAAACAACTAAATGTATCTCCTCCTGTGAGATAACAAGCAAGTACCGGCCTACTTTTGACTTTATTATTGTGAGAGTCTTCTAGCAAGTTTTCCTGCTGTTGTTTCCAATAGCGTTTTAACACGTTTCCCCTTGAAACGTGTTTCACAAACACCTGACAGCTATCAAATGGTTATTGTTTCGCCAGCGCAGATGTGCACTTTTTTGCTGTCCTGTTTAGACAGGGAGAGCTATCTCAAGACGCAGAAAGGGGGATTGCTGTTAAAAGAAGAGTGGTGCAAGATGGTGCTTTGACAATGTGAGAGGAGAGGGAATTGAGGGTAAGAGGCAGGGACTGAGAAAAAAGAGAAATATGAACACGCAAGAATAGAGAGGAAGAGATGCTCACAAAGACAAAAATAGAAGGAGGAGATATTAATAATTCATAGTCAAAGAACGACATTAATACTTAATCAATGTCAAAGATGTTGGAGGAGCCATTGCTTATGTGTACAGTTTTCTGTATGGGCTCTACAGCGGCAACCATTTTGTGGAGGTTGCTACATCATACGCGCCGGCGCTAACAGTTTCCGAGGACCGCAGCAGTTTTTCGACTTGCCACAGTGTACAGTTTGTAAACTGTAGTTTGATGCCAAATATCTTCATAGTTTGCGGTCAAAGGTTTGGGCGTAATAGGGTCATGTTTTGTTTTACCTTCTCATCATTCCCAAGCCCCCACAAAAGTAGTTGACCTTGTAAAAATGGCCTTGCTGGTTGTGGATACCCGGTGACTTTACTGTTGTGTGACAGATTGCTGGGACATTTTGACA
This sequence comes from Novumbra hubbsi, assembly GCA_016801125.1. NCBI lineage: Eukaryota > Metazoa > Chordata > Actinopteri > Esociformes > Umbridae > Novumbra > Novumbra hubbsi. The sequence goes on from JACXGK010000550.1 coordinate 74,772, forward strand.
CTACTTCTTTGATGACCCTGTCATTAGATTATCCTAGTCTGATTTATCATGGGCTATGTTGGCCCTGTGTTGTCTGTGTTAGCCTTATGGTACAATGAGAACAGAACGTTTACCTAGTATAATGAAATAATTAAGTGTAGAGCTAGAAAAATAAAAAACAACTGTACTTCTGTCAGTTACTGCATATGGGAGACATCAAACGTTAGTGATGCCTTTTGTTGTTTCTTCAGAGTTTTTACCTTAAATAGCAGTTTTTTTTTTCCTGAACTTGAATTGGTTTTTAATGAAATAACAATGATGACAAATAATAAAATGATTTGGGTGGTCCAGTAGTATAAGCCTCTCCCTCCAGCACACATATACTGCTGCTGCATGGGTTTAAATCTGACCAACTGCTTTTAGCTGTCAAATTAAGCAGAAAAAACACACCTTAAAAATAATAATTTGTATCAATCAGTCAGTTAGTTAGTGAAATTTACTGTTTAAACATTGTCATACAGTCATAACCATTTTAAGGTTACAATTTAATCTTCTACCACCTCCTACAACTCTACAATCCCCCTCTAAACCAATGTGATCTCTCAACTACCAGAGCTGATAGGCTATGATTGGCTCTCCTCCTTAATCACTTGAGTATTAAAACCTATGAACAGACAGTAAAAAATGTCTGGGCATTTGAAACCAGCCCACCCCCCGATCCCCTGGCGTGGCATGAAGTATGGTCAGAGAACTCAGCACAGCCTCACACTGGGGACCGGCTTGATCTCATGCTTAATGGATGATGTGCCTCGGCTGAATACATATTTGATGTTTCCCAGGCTAGAGGCAGGCGCAGGTCATTAACGCGGTTGTTCAGTGAGCTGGATGAGTTGGGAGAGAGTGGGCTTGGAGAGAAAGTGCCTGAGATATGCCAAAGAGACAGGGGAAACCATCCAGGGTTTAGCTCTCCTGTACTGCTGCCTGCCTGCCCAAGGCCTTTCAGGTTGGTCCCGTCAGCAATAATAAAAGCCCTCAGAACAAACACCTCGATGCGGTCCAAGGTGACCTCCAAGTGACATTGTTTAGGTTTACGAGGACAGTCGTGATTTCAAAAACAAAAGGTATTAGCAATCAATTGCTTAGGTGACTAAGGCACTTAGGTAGCCAATGCACGGACGATACACACACACACCCACACACACAGACACTTCACGCATGCCCCTCTTGTCTTTGTACTTAGACTCCTCGAGAAGCGTCAGGAAAATGGCGAGACCATTGAACTCACCGACGAGGGCCGGGCAGTCATCGTGGGGGAGAAGGAGCTGCCCGTGGTGGACTGCACGTGCTTCGGCCTGCCCCGGCGTTACATCATCGCCATCCTCTCCGGCTTGGGCTTCTGCATCTCCTTCGGCATCCGATGCAACCTGGGCGTGGCCATCGTCAGCATGGTCAACAACCACACGGTCTACAAGGACAACAAGCCCTACCTTGAGGTGAGTCCGGAGACGCCAGGATGAAGGAGCGCTTGGAACGCATGGGGGTGATCCTACGACGGGTCGTAACGTTTTCCATCTGAACAACCCCTTGTTGACGGTAGCTATGACCACTTGGGGGGGGGGGGTGAAAAAGGGTTCCGCCTTGAACCAAACAGAGATTTCCCACAGGGAAAAAGCGATTAGTTCTGTCAGGTAAATGCCTTTGTTTCCAGGAGTGATAGGCCAACTGAGGGGAGGTTGAAATCCCTTTTGTCACTTATGGTGTATTATCTGAATGGAACAATCAGGTTGCTTTAGTCCTACATTTCTACTTTAAATGGTAAACAAACTTACTAACCAACAGGAGGCTCATGCCACTGTTACCTACTTTGACTACCCAAACACACTCCGCACACCACTAACTCACTCTCCCCCCCCCATCTCCGCAGAAAGCTCAGTTCAACTGGGAACCGGAGACAGTTGGAATGATCCACGGTTCATTTTTCTGGGGATACATCGTCACCCAAATCCCTGGGGGTTTCATCTGTCAAAGGTTTGCGGCTAACAGGTACAGCCGCTGACTCTGATCTGTTTATAACAACCTGGGAATGTTTCAGAACTAGTACGGTGGTACTTCACACATACTAAATCTATTCCCTCTTTCTTGTTCTGTCACCCAGAGTCTTCGGCTTTGCCATAGTGGCCACCTCATGCCTGAATATGCTGATCCCATCGGCGGCACGCACCCACATCGGTTGTGTCATCCTCGTCAGGATATGTCAAGGACTCGTGGAGGTGCTTGGCGTCGTTCCATGGCATTCGCTTGCATGCAGAGTTTTTCACTGCCAGCTGTTTTTCGGCGTTAAAATGGCCGCCGGCCATATGTCATAGATTACTTGATGGGAACGTCTCGTTTCTTTTTTGTTTCACCTGAAACGCTGTTTGAGTAAAGATCTCCCACCAAGCAGCAATGTCCAAGGTCTTTAGGAGATCGATAACCTTTCATATTAGAAAGAAAGAGTTCTCTTCAGGTATGACACGTGGCCGGTGGCCAGTTCACCGTGGAGCAAAGCAATCTTTTGTCAGCAACCTTTCAGGGCTTCCGCAGACATGAGAAATTATTGATCTTGAAAAAAAAAAATCAATGACATCACTTCCTGACGTAACTCTTTCTCTTATAGGGTGTTTCATACCCAGCGTGCCACGGAATCTGGTCAAAATGGGCTCCGCCTCTTGAAAGAAGTCGATTGGCCACAACAGCCTTCTGTGGTGAGGTCATCTTGCTCTTCTCTCTATCTCCCCTGTCTATGTCTGGACACGGTGAAGGTTGATGTAGTACAGAATTGGGTGATCTAGTACACACACTCACACCATAACAAGGGCATTTATTGTCTAAAGAGCACCACTTTCCAAACCACAAAGTTTCTACAGTACCTCTATTTTTCCTCCATGGCTGTAACCATCGTTGCAAGATGAACTGTGGCTCGTTCCTCTATGATTAATAATCATGGTGGGATACCTGTTGTAAGTGATAGTGTTTAATGCTGCTCTGTTCCCTGTGACTGACCTTCCCGGCTTTCTCATGTTTGAGTGTATCTGCGTCTGTGTGTCAGGATCCTATGCGGGAGCTGTGATAGCCATGCCACTGGCTGGGGTTCTGGTCCAGTACTCCGGGTGGTCATCTGTCTTCTATGTTTATGGTAAGTGACCTATGCTTTGTCATAGATGCCCAAACTTAAAGCCGAAGTTCACTTCTATGAGAAGCTCCGGTTCATTTTGGACATCCCCAGGATATAGTCATTTTCTCCAAATTGTTCTAAAATGAATGTGCGTGGAATCTGTCTTAACAACTCTATCTCTTCTCTATCTCCTACCTTTTAGGCAGCTTTGGGATTTTATGGTATCTCTTCTGGATCCTCGTGTCATACGAGAGTCCGGCAGCCCACCCCACCATCACAGAAGAGGAAAAGACATACATCGAGGAGGCTATTGGAATGTCAGCTGCTAACTCAACACCTGTTACAGTTAGTCTCACACCAGTTCCTTTACCCACAGAAATAGTCTGTAAAACAGTTCCTGTGCCCACAAACTAACACATCACCTGTTACATCTTGTCCCTACGACAGCTCCCTTTATCTTCAAACTAACTCTACACCTGTTACAGTTAGTCCTCACACCAGCTCCCTTTATCTTCAAACTAACTCTATACCTGTTATATCTAGTCCCCACACCAGCTCCCTTTATTTACAAACTAACTCAACACCTGTTACAGTTAGTCCCCACACCAGCTCCCTTTATTTAAAAACTAACTCAACACCTGTTACAGTTAGTCCCCACACCAGCTCCCTTTATTTACAAACAAACTCAACACCTGTTACAGTTAGTCCCCACACCAGCTCCCTTTATTAACAAACTAACTTAATACCAGTCATAGTTAGTCCCCACACCAGCTTCCTTTATTTACAAACTAACTTAACACCTGTTACAGTCAGTCCCCACACCAACTCCCTTTATTTACAAACTAACTTAACACCTGTTACAGTGAGTCCCCACACCAACTCCCTTTATTTACAAACTAACTTAACACCTGTTACAGTCAGTCCCCACACCAACTCCCTTTATTTACAAACTAACTTAATACCAGTCATAGTTAGTCCCCACACCAGCTTCCTTTATTTACAAACTAACTTAACACCTGTTACAGTCAGTCCCCACACCAACTCCCTTTATTTACAAACTAACTCTACACCTGTTACAGTTAGTCCCTTCACCCGTTTGTTACAATCATCTGGAACAACTCAACTAACAACTCATTGTGTTGGTTTGATCTTATTGTTCACTATACCTGACACCTAACACAGATTATTTTCTGGTCACACCAATAGAAATGGAATACACCTTGGAAAGCCTTCTTCACTTCGATGCCGGTCTATGCGATCATTGTGGCCAATTTCTGCAGAAGCTGGACCTTCTACTTGCTCCTCATCAGCCAACCTGCATACTTTGAAGAAGTGTTTGGATTTGAGATCAGCAAGGTGTGTTTGTTAGTTGGTTCCTCACAATGAAATCAGTAACTGTAAACGTCAGCTAACTTTGCAACAGCTAGTTGAAAGTAAATTGAAGTGATCAGGACATATAAACTAATCTACAAGAAAATCTTAAAATCACCAAAAATGTACCCCATATTTGGTTTGATGTTACCTAGAGGTGTCACAAACCCTGATTGCTTCACCAACTTTTTCAGCTAGCCCTTGCTAAAAGCGCCACAACAGATCTTCAACTAGCGCTGGCTAAAGTTAGCTGAAGTTTGTAATGTGAAACTTATTAAGTATACAAATGTAGGAGTACATTGTCCCTCACCCTCGGGCCACTTCCACCCCTCCACACCTCATTTCAGGTAGGCATGGTGTCGGCTCTTCCCCATCTAGTGATGACCATCATAGTGCCAATCGGGGGCCAGATAGCCGACTACCTGCGCTCGCGCAAAATCATGAGCACCACCAACGTCCGGAAAATGATGAACTGTGGAGGTAGGAAATAGCAGGAGCCGGCGTCAGAAAGATGGATTTTAGAGATTTGCCATCAGGTGTTTGTTTCCATGAACCGTGAAAGACTATTGGTTGACCACCTGTGGTGGTTTTATCAAACGTGACCATTTCACTTCTACATGAACATAACAACACATAGGAACAAATAGGAGGTCCCCAAAAAATATTCTGTTGTTGTTCACAGAAAGATTTTGGCAGTCAGATGCAGATTGTTATTTGTTTTAATTGAGGAGGGAGTAAAACAGTGTAGGAGAAGCAAAAGCTATTGTGTTCTAGAGACTCCGAATTTGAGAAATGTGTACGTGGCAGTCGATCTTTGAATAAGACAGATATTGTATGACAGGGTAACCAAACTGATAAACCACCCCAAGCCACTTCAGAAAATAATTTGAAACATATATTGACCTGGAAAATACAATACTGTGTTTCGTGGTGCTCCAGTGTCCTGCACAAGGCTAACGATGACTCATCGTACACAGAATTGTTTGCCACTCTGGACTATTTTTGAACTGCAGAGAAATCAATTGAGGAGTGAGTGGAATGAGAACCGTGTACACATCTGTCTAGCTGTTGGATACTACAAAACCTAGAGCCACAAATAGCTCGTACTGACCTCAGAGCCTTTCAACTAGTCTGATAGGAACCAAATAATGTCTTGAGGAATGCCCTCCATCCCATTGGAGTTCCACCATGTCTTTTGTGTTGTTGTTTCATCCGCAAGAAATCCCCATTTGACTGTTTTATTCAAAGAATTTTCCCCCAGATTGCAACATTCCTGACCTCCATTTTTGTTTGTGTCATTCCATCTCTGTGATATAGGTTTTGGAATGGAAGCCACCCTACTCCTTGTGGTGGGGTTCTCCCATACAAAAGGAGTGGCTATCACCTTCTTGGTTCTGGCCGTGGGCTTCAGTGGGTTCGCTATTTCAGGTGAGACTTGGCCAAGCGAAATCCCAGGGTCATTCCTGTCTGCTAACATTCAGTTAATTCAGATTCTTGTCATTCATTGTCATCATATACCTCTCACCTCTTAATATGTTCTACTGCTACTCCCACCTGATGGCAATTTCACAGCCGTCTTACACGGAGTCTCACTGCAGCTCCTCACAGAAACAGCACAAGAGCTAACCCTAAGTTCTCCATAGAGAATTACATAACCTCCGTTTATTCGGGGAATCGCCTCTGCAATCCCCCATACGGTTGGGATACTACAGTATCATCCCTTCTGAACTTGAACAATGGAACGACAACTTCTCGCCATGTCTTCTCTTTAGGCTTCAACGTAAATCACCTGGACATCGCTCCCCGCTATGCCAGTATCCTCATGGGCATCTCCAACGGCGTGGGCACACTGTCTGGCATGGTGTGCCCCCTCATTGTTGGCGCCCTGACCAAACATAAGGTACAAAATGATTATAATACATTGCATGTATTCATTACCTTACATCATATTGCCATGATCTCTTGACACGTTCATGATCGGCTAGCAAACATTGTTATCACCTCCCAGATGCCTAAGAGAAACAAATACACTGCTCAAAAATTAAGGGAACATGTAATCATCACAGTACAACGCCAGGTAAATTTCATTGCATGCATATCAATCTTTCCAGTTAGGAAGCATATGCGATTGTGAATTAATGTCTCCTGTTTTGCTGCAAATGAAAGAGACAACATGTGCACTGAAGAGGCAACCCCCCAAAAAGGAAACGGTTTTGCAGGTGGTGGCCACAGATATTGTCTCTCTCCTTAGTTTTGCTAGTGTCCTTGTCACTACTGGTAGCATGAGGCAGTACCTGCAGCCCATTCTGGTTGCATAGGTAGTCCAGCTCCTATAGCATGGCACATCCATACATGCTGTCGCAAGAAGATTTGCTGTGTCACCCAGTAGAGTCTCAACGCATGAAGGAAATACCAGGTTTCCGGCCGCTACACAACCCACCATGGTGCAGCTTGATCGGCATTCGCCAGAGAACACCAGATTTGGCAGGTTTGCCATTGGCGCCCCGTTCTCTTAACAAATGAGAGCTGGTTCCCACTGAGCACGTGACAGACGTGAAGGAGTCTGGAGATGCCGTGGTGAACATTATGCTGCCTCATCCAAAATGACGGGTTGAGAGGTGGGTCGTGGGAATGGGGAGGCATATCCCTGGAGGGTCGCACAGACCTCCACGTGCTAGCCAACGATACCCTGACTGTTGTTAGGTACCGGGATGTACCGGGATGAAATCCTCAGACTCAGTGTCAGACCTATGCAGTAGGCTCTGGGTTCCTCCTCGTGCAGGACAATACCCGGCCTCATGTTGCCAGAGTGTGTTGGCAGTTCCTGGATGACGAATGCATTGATGCCATTGACTGACCTCCACCTTCCCCAGACTTGAATCCAATTGAGTAGCTCTGGGACGTTATGTATTGGTGCAACTGATGCTGCCAAGTAGCGCCACAGATGCCCTGCCCTGATCCAGGTCTTTGCGGATAATACCATCCATCATCTCATCAGGAGGACATTGTGTAATTGCATATTTAGATTTTTGGTTTTGAATCTGGCCCTCAGTCGGTTGGTGATTGTGGTTTCCATTGACCGTTATAACATAATTTTGTTCTTAACAAATTACACAATGTACAGTAAAGATTTAGATCTTTAATATATTTCCTTCATCGAGAACCGATGTGTCATTTAAGTGCTCCCTTAATTTCTTTGATCAGTGTACTTACTCAACATATGTATATCCTTTCATTTTCAACACTCACTCACACACCAGACCAACTTAATCACCAACTCACTCATCACTAACTCACTCATCACCAACTTGCTCATCACTAACACGCTCATCACTAATTCACTCATCACTAACTCACTCATCACTAACTCGCTCATCACTAACTCGCTCATCACTAATTCACTCATCACTAACTCACTCATCACTAACTCGCTCATCACTAACTCGCTCATCACTAATTCACTCATCACTAACTCACTTATCACTAACTCACTCATCACTAACTCACTCATCACTAACTCACTCATCACTAACTCGCTCATCACTAACTCGCTCATCACTAATTCACTCATCACTAACTCATCACTAATTCACTCATCACTAACTCATCACCAATTCGCTCATCACCGCCTCACTCATCACTAACTCACTCATCAATAACTTACTCATCCTTAACTCACTCATCACTAACTCACTCATCACTGGTTTCGCTGTCTCTCCCTTTGTCTAATGATCATTCTTCTCTGTATTTGTTTCCCTCTTTCCCTCGACTTAGACCAGGGAAGAGTGGCAGTATGTGTTTCTCATTGCTGCGCTCGTTCATTACGGAGGTGTTATATTCTATGGTGTGTACCTTCCTCAAGGCTCTTTCCCCCTTTGAAGTTTACATTTTAATACAGCATAATGATGTTTTGCGACTATTGTTCAATGTTTACTTTTGAATTGACGCTACAGTAACTCTTTCATGACACACATAATAATTCATAAAAAATTAACCATCGTCAAATTGCTGTTTTCCCCTGCACAATTGTTAAACCTCTTATGACAGTATCCCAACATCATACATTTTAGTCAACTACAGCCAAGCCAAGCATTACCGGTACAACTTCTGGGTGGAGTTGTTTCATTTGTATTTTCGATTCCAGGAGTTTTTGCCTCTGGAGAAAAGCAATGGTGGGCAGAGCCAGAGCCACTCAGCAATGAGAAATGTGGAATTCTGGACGAGGATGAATTAGCCCACGAGACGGATGAGTTGTACAATACCGGGGGCAGAGGAGGCTACGGAGCAACGAAACAGGCCCAGGGTCCCAACGGAGGAGGAGGCCCAGGGACCTGGGTTTCGGACTGGGACAAAACTGAGGAGTTGGTACAACCACCAGGAACCAATAGCTACTTATATGGAGGAGGGGAGGACAGGGAGCTAACGTAGATGGAGGTCCAGCTCCAAGTTAAAGGTCGGGGTGATAGATAGGAAGAGCGCATAAGAGTGAAGCGTTTCCCCGCGGCACAGAAACTTGAAAAGAGGTTCACCGGATGGATAGGCCGGGGACCAGGAGGATGAAGAAAGCCACCCTGATCAAAGAAATGTTACCGAGAACTGGAAATGATTGTACAAAAGACTTAAGATGAGCTATAGCTATACTAAACGTGTGTATGTGAGTGTGGTTTTGCATTTGTGACCGTGTGTGGAACAAGAACACCAGGAGTATTTTAGGGCACCAACGCATCTTCGTCAATACCGGGACACCGCTCGATAGTTTTATTGCGTTAACAGTGTGGGTAGTCTAACCTACTAGAAGGGTTGTTAGTTTGGTTATAGATCCAAATGACTGACACTCTTATTGGTTATAGATCCAAATGACTGACACTCTTATTGGTTATAGATCCAAATGACTGACACTCTTATTGGTTATAGATCCAAATGACTGACACTCTTATTGGTTATAGATCCAAATGACTGACACTCTTATTGGTTATAGATCCAAATAACTGACACTCTCGTATTCTTTTTAAACACCGTTGTCTACTATCTGTGGATGTGCAACTGACGGCTTTTAGTTATATTACAATCCTAGGTGTAACACCAACGAAAGACAAGTCATGTTGGAGCAAATGTTTACTCCAACTATCGGACTCACACATCAAACATCGAAAAACATCGAACTTGTGCCAATACAGTAAAGTATTTTGTGCTGTAGTATTGGTTTGTTGAATCTGGAGAGATGCAGACTCAAAATGCAAGCCTTGGACACATCTGAAAAGTAATTGACATCCACACAGCTAGGCAGAATGCAATATCTTTAATTGTAGTGTGAAACAAACTTTTTCATATCTATCAATTGTATAGTTTCTTAGGCCTCTAACTTGTCTGACTAGTTGAACATTATAATTTATTGACGTGTTGCCTTGTACAGAATACCAAGGGAGGTGGTTTGAAAAAAACTGCGAAAGGAGAAGTGTAAGAAAAATAGTTGTGCCCAAGACAATCACACATACACCTATTATCCAATATATGCAGTATATATCACATTCAGGACTTTTGTTGTAATCTTCAATACATGTTTTCTTTTATTTCATGTTATATGGCTGTATCAAGGTTTTTCGGGAAAGGAGATTTCACAATTAAAAAAAGAACACAATTGTATTGTTCAGTCACAAGTCAGCATTCTGTTTACTGCGGGAATACAATATTCTCCACCTTTAATTATGACGTGGTTACGTATGTTATTGTAGCTCTATTTGTATGAGTTCCCACTGTTTGTCTTGCCTGTGATATATCACCGAAGAAGCAGTTCGCTGGCAGCAAGGAGCCAAAAAAACACCTCTGCCAGCCTGTGCCCGCGCCACAGTGACTAAGCAATAACCCACCGAGGGCGAGGTGCTGTGGTGTCATGAGCTGTGCCCGCGTCACAGTGACTAAGCAATAACCCACCGAGGGCAAGGTGCTGTGGTGTCATGAGCTCAGCGAGGGCCCACAGTGACCCTATCAATCACCGATCCAAATCAATAACAGTGACCGTTCTGAAGGGGAAAACGGTGCTTGGTGTTATGTGTGCCAGTCAAACCTGGGATTGATGGAGCCTCCTCTGTGCTCATTAGAGGTCCAACACAAGAGAACAGAGAGAAACAGGGAGGTTCTGATCCAATAAGAAACGGTCCTTCTTGTTCTCCTTGCTTAACCTGACGTAGAATTTACTTGGCAAAATGGAAAGAAAAATCTAGGAAGAGGGTCTCTTTTGCACTGTTCAGCCAATCCAGCAATATTATTGTTTTTAACATCCATAAGTATGGCTCTATCTTTTCCGTTTCCCCTGACAACCAGAAAAACAATGTTCCCAGGTGACCGGATCCTGGTGTCCAGACTGAGCAGAGCAGTGGGACCAGAGATCTCCTGTAAAGGCCCCTCTTTCACGTTCTCTCTCTCTCTATATATATATATATATATCTCTTTCTCTCTCTCTACTTTCCTTTTCCTGGATGAATGTAGAAACATTGGTTGGCTAGATATTGAATGCACTTAGTCAAAAAGCAATAAATATAAAATTATGTATGTCACTGAACACTTGGAATTTCTGTACATAAATAACTTTACTGGTAGGCGTTGTGGGTTGTTTAGTGAGCCTCAGGGCTCCAAAAAAAAGAAATAATGTTTTTATTGGTAAGAAGTGTTCTGCCATTGTTCTATCGTTGTTAGACTTGCATACCGTGTGTCCCATAATTTTCGAGTGCCCTTGATTAAGCTTGGAGTCTGAACTTGACTCTTTTGTACCAGACAAACTAAATCAATGGTGACTCTAGCATTTAACAATATATTTGTATTTGACCCATGTCCGATGGCTTTGACTGGAGATTTTGCTTCAGTCCCTGCAGATGCTATAACCTAACTATAATCACTCTTTCACTGTACAATGAAATACATTCAATGCTAGGGTTTTTACTGATATTGTCATTGTTACATGTTTTTGTTTCTTTTCTTTTTCAAAGTGATCTGTCCGAACTATTTGGTTCTTTATTGTAAAATGTAAAATGTTGTGTACAAAAAAATTTACATGTGGAAGAATATTGAATAATAAAATATAGAAGACAATGTTTTATTACTGTTATCATGTTTAGATGTACACCATATGGACAAAAGTATTGGGATACCTGCACATTACACCTACAGGAGCTTGTATGACACCCTATTCTAAATCCACAGGCATTAATATCAAATTGATCCCCCTTCACAGCTATAACAGCTTCCACTCTTCTGTGACGGCTTTCTACAAGTGTCTGTTGGAATTTTAGCTTATTCTTCCAGAAGAGCATTGGTGAGGTCAGACACTGGTGTTGCAATCTCAGTTCTAGTTGATCCCAAATGTGTTCGATAGGGTTGAGGTCAGGTCTCTGTCAGGCCAGTCAAGTTCTTCCACGCCAAACTCATCCTATCATGCATTTATGGACCTTGCTTTGTGCTCCAAGAGTCCAGTGGCACCGGGCTTTACCTCACTCCATCCGACGCTTAGCATTGTGTTTGGTGATGTAAGGCTTGCATACAGCTGCTCAACCATGAAAACCCATGTCATGAAGCTCCTGGCACACAGGTCTAGTGCTGATGTTAATGCCAGAGGAGATTTGGAACTCTGCAGTTATTGAGTCAGCAGAGCGGGACCCAGCTCTGTAACTTTACGTTGTCTGTCACTTCATGGCTGAGTTGCTGTGGTTCCTAAATGCTTCCACTTCACAATATTACCACTAACAGTTGATTGTTGAATAACTAAGAGGGAAGAAATGTCAGGAACTGTCTTGTTGCAATGGTGGCATCCTATTTCAGGGCTACGCTCAAATGCATGGAGCTCTTTAGAACAACCCATTCTTTCACAAAGGTTTGTATAGGTAGACTGCATGCCTAGGTGCTTGATTTAATACACATGTTGCAATGGGACTGAATGAAACACCTGAATTGAATGATTAAGGTCTGGCTCAATACTTTTGTCCATATAGTGTACATAATTTAGCCGCTCTTATCCAGAGGCACTTGCAGGAGGCACAGCATTTTCTCCCTTGTTGTGTTGGATTGGGGATTTGATCCAGCAACCTTTACGAAACTGTTCCTAATGCTTTAACACCTTATTGTTTGTGCATGTAAATATAAAACAGTTAAGCTCATTAATGCATTTACAATGAAAGATTACTGTGGCCGAACATCAGATTTCTGAATCTTTTTTTTGTTGGGGCAATAAGATGGTTGAGTTTCAAGATATATATACTACAAAGGATATACATTCTCACTTTAAAATTGTACCAAACAATTAAAAAACATTTATGGCATCTATAAAACCCTGTAATGACAATGTGAAAAACGCGTGTGCCAATTTATGTACAATAAGAACTGAAATATCTCACGTACATAAGTATGCAGACCCTTTGCCATGACACTCCAAATCCATGTGGTCAAAGCAAGTAGAGGGAATATCCAAGAAGACTCAAAGTTGTGATCGTTGCAAAAGGGGCTTCTACAAAGCTTTGTGAAAGACTTGAATAATAATGAGATTTTTCAGAAAATGTAGGCTACCACACAATGTTGTGATGGTGAAGGTGTCTAAACTTTCTGAAGGCAATTAATATAAATATAGCCAGCCAGTTAGTTTAGATAACTATGATTACGTCGGTTTCATCTGCATTTATTAGTAGAACTTGTTTAAGGCATGGTTAGTTATTTTATTGACTGATCACATAATTAAGAAACAGCTAAAAATGGATGGTAAAAGAGAAACATTACATGTTTTATGTTGATTGCAGAAAGGGCAAAACATATATACGTACCCAAAAGATGCTAAAACAAGTACTTCTCAAAACTCCATACAAAATAAATAAAGCTTTTATTTTACACTGCGGTGAGAATACAGTCCCTGAGCTCGTTTTGGATGTGCCTATTTTAAGTGTTCTTCATTTATTGCGCTGCCACAAAAATCAACAAGTAGCCCGAAACACTCCTGGGGTCTCTGATTATTCGGATTCATCATGTACTCTAAGTGCCAATGCAAACATTTAAAAATGTTTCAGTCAATTAGCGTCAATGAAATAAGTCGATTCCTGTCAACTTGTGTTTAAGAATACATTATTAAATACGTAGCTTTATCGCTAAGTTAGAGTTGTTAACAGTGGACACACTGTATTATCAATAGTGGAGCCGCACAGCAATGCTGTTTTTTAAACCACATCCGCGACCCGTTCTGGCTGTATTGCTGTCCCAATGATCGTTGGTGCCCTGCCTCTGAAGTGCCAATGCAACCTCTGGCGCGGTACTGCTTTCAATGTAAGCACTAGGCTTGCAAATCAGCCCAGAGCTTCTACAGAGTAGTAGAAAACCAAAACGTCTGAAAAAGGACCACTTGAAATTACTTTTTATTATTATGTAACTCCATTCTCCATTCTAGAGTTTATTCAGAATTCCTTTGGCATGTTGATGTATGAATTGACCATTAAACCAAAGAAAATGTAAAACAAAATGTACATGGCACAAAGCATCCGGCTCATTAACGTTTCTTTCTCCACTCCCCATTGGTTTGGACTACTAATGGGCAGATAGCCCTTCTCTCATGGTACGAGATATCAGGTCTCATATTACATTCATGCTCCGCCAATCCCTTTTCCTGCCTGTTGATTTCAATAGGACTCAGATATCCCCACGGAGAATGGCAGCGAGAAATAGAGATTTTATTTAGAGGGTCTGAAAGAAGGCTTTGCCATTTCGGCACTGTCGGGAAGGTCATGGAGGTCCACGGCCCAGCTCTCAGAGATGGATGAGTCCTCAACGCTGGTCGCCAGGGACAGGACCACATGACTCCCTCTCCCTGCTCCCTCTCCCTGCTCCCTCCTATCATGGACTCACATCAGGAGGAGATAATCCTGAAACCATCTGCCCGAGGGGGAAGGGAGGGCCCTTCGGGTTAGTGGTATCGGATAATGATATCGGAATATGACACCTGTTTTCCTTGTGTTCAATGTGTATTTTCTTGGCATTGCTGTGTGAGGTAAAAGGGTGAGTGAAGGGGGGGGGGGTGAGGCAGAAGGCAGTAGGGAGGGAGAGAGGAAGGAGACGCTGTTGGGTCAGCTTAGCTCTCTCCCTTTTTGTAAAGCACTTGGCTGAGGAGCTTCCTGCAGGGAAAAACAGGTTGAGTATGTTCAAGTCAACAGAGATGGGAGTAGGGCAGGATTGAGACTCCTCTGTCGACCTACCTGTCACTCAGTCTTCTGCACCAATCTTACCACTCAGGGGTGTTTCTGCGTTCAAGGACCCGTTATTTCACATTTGACAGATGTCGTGAAAAAAAAAAAAAAAAACAGCAATTAACATATTAATAGTATATGTTATATTTCATTATATACTATTCATGTTATATTCACGTTATCCTTGGGGACATTTTGTCAAATGTTTGTATTGTAATATCAAAAAAGAATTAAGCTTATAAGAATTAAGGGAACACTGAAATCACACATGGATGAAATAAATACATTGAAGTTCAGGACTTTACCTCTGAGGCGTTATGTATCCGATACCAACAGGTACACTGTTCAGGTGCTCACTGATGCCCTGATCCAGAAGATCCTCCAGGACACCATCCGTACCAGATGTTGTCGACAGTGCATACAGACATGAGTGGACCATACACACTATTGATTCACGTTATGACGTTTTTTTTAAGTTGGAATTTAAATTGTTACTTTGATTTTTGGGGTAAGTTTGAACTCAGCCCTCAGTCGGTTTGGCGATTTTGGTTTCCATTGACCATTGCTACGTCCTTTTGTTCTCAATGAATTATACAATGTACAGTACAGATTTTAAATATATTGTAAAACACAAACTGTGTAACCAAAAATATAAATGAATTGAAAGGGATTATTAAAGGGTCAATCAGCAGTTCAAACAAACAAAAAAAAGGTGGAAATTGCTGAACTTCTCTCAGGAATTAAGAAAGAAGAGAAGAAACTGAAGGACATCTATCCTGATATGTTGGCAGCCCTCAGGATCTGTGACAGTGACTTCTGCAGGGAGACTTATTTTGATTTGATTGCAGTTGATTAAAACTTCACTCAGGTCAACCGGGGCTGCTATATATGTGTGTGTTCTCCCAATATTCTGTTACAAATAAATAATTGTAATAATTAACAATAATTGTATAGTTATTGAATGGTATTATTTATTATTCTTAACAATAGTTTACATTAAACACAAATACAACATTTACTTGCAATAAGCAAAGCAATTATTTGTAAACTTAAAGAAATGAAGAGCCATCCCCAAATCTTGCGTATAGTAGCAAAAGTGGCAGTGCAGGCCCTGGACTGAGGGCATATCATACAATCAAATACAAATGACATTAGGTACTGTTGAAGTCTGAGAGTAATCTTATAGGAAATGGGTGGTGTCATCTGCAAACTAACTAAAAAAGATCTCCCTGCCAGAAATATATATTAAAGTAAGTAGTTGTGTGTCTATTAAGAAGAGATATGGGGAAATTGGATACCGTTGTCTGATACAACGCATTTAATCTTACCTTGGAGAGATGCCAGGTACCAAGTATACAGGTACCATGGCTTTTTAAAAGCCAATATAAAGCCATGCTCTTTATTGTTTAGCAGGAATGTTTTCAAATTTCCCAAAAAAACACAAAGGTGTGTGCTCAGAGCACCATCTCCCCTCTATCATTTCCCACAATCTATGTCAATAAAGTAAATGCCTAACATTAAAGTGCCTTATTTGAAATCCTGTGTTTGCAGTTTCTTTAAGAATATTGAAGAACGGGAAAAATACTATCAAAATGCTTTTCATTGTTTTTTTTAAACATAACATGACATGAAGAAGTGGGGAAATGTGTTCACAAAAGGATCAAATACAGACATGTGACAAATTAAAGGAACCCCCTAAAACACAACAAATCCAGATGCTTCCATGCAGTTGACCTGCATGATACCGTCAAGCTAAAACCATCCTATCATGCTCTAAGGAAGGTATAAATATCATAAGCAGTTGCCCTCGATTTTGGAGGATGTTCCATTTTCGCTCAAGCTATTTTGTATTCTTCATTTTATAAATTATTGAACATTATTTCAAATGGATTTGTTCTTTAATATTCTGAAATGTACCGTAATTGTATGCATGTTGCTATGCGTGACAGTGGTCATTCATATGATATTAAGGTAATGTAACTGTTATGATAACTGAAATGCCACTTCTACCATGTGTAGGTATTGTAGATTGTTTAAAACAGGTCCCAGGTAAGATGGCGGTCAAATTGCGCTATTCTGATTTATAGTGGCCTATGATATTAGTCTACTGTTCAATTATCTATGGTTCCATCCTGGTTTGCCTGCTCGTGTTGATTTGTTTCCTGTCAGTATTTTATGTACACACTGTCCTACAGCTAATGTTAGTAAGCGGACAAATCTGTAAAAAAAAATATACGATTGTAAAAGAAATCATTATATAACACCACACACTTCTTAACTAAAGAGACATTTTGAAAACTGCACAGGGACAAAAACATCATTTGAACTGGCATGAAAACGGGGCAGCCTGAGCTTGTTAGGGAAGCTAACAGAAGCGAGCTCACAACAAAAGCATGGGTAGATTCAGCTTGGTACATAATACTCCCTTTAGCCTCTCTCTTCAGTTCAATGGCTTCTCCCTATTCAGCTTTATATCAGGCTAACTCTTTAACAACCTCCTCAGCTTCCACTTCTTTGGGAATCGTCACAGCTTCATTCTCCCCATCAGCCCCAGCCCCACTTCTGACCACTCCTGCCCCTAACTTATGGTAAAGACCCTCCGCTCCCCCTTCTTTGGAAATATTCAAAGCTTCATACCCCCCGTCCCCAGCCTTTGCCCCCTCCTCCCCCAGGGTGTGGTACACCTCATCTTTCCCATCCCCTTTTTTCAACGCTTCGTACTGTCTCTCACTTTTAGTTTTTTCTTCTGCTGAAGTCGCTTTCAGAGTGTCGTACTCTCCGTCTCTCACAGCACGGCTTTTGCCGAGCTCCTCGTACCCTCCGTCGTCTTTCTTCACTGAATGCATGGGCACTTCTTGGTAAATGGCGTCTAGCCGACAAACACACAAAACGCTTTTGAATACATTACAAATGAGGAACTGTAGATTGGACTTAAAGACTTCAATCTGAATTTGCGAGGGTCCATGTTTGTGCAGGTGCGATGCCGAACGGCTGACTCTCTCGGTTGTAGGCTTACCTGTACCTCTACCTTTACAAAGCTTCTTCCTGAAAACCACAATCAGGAGAACGATCATGATGATCGAAACCCCAATGATGACCAAAACCCAAATGTTGTTTGAGCCTTTGTCGCCTTCCCAATCTGCCGTGAAGAGTCAAGCAAAGAGCTGATCAGGGTTAGGTTTATACAATCATAAAGGTTTATACGACCTCAAACTTTTAGCAACCACTTTAGCCTGACACAATCACATGCACCATCGTTGGAATACTGCATAACGCTATCGAACAACGAATCAGACTAGCGTTAAGTTGAGCTACCTAAATCTGACTGTAATCTTCTTCATATTTTCACTGTAGGAGACTATACGCAAACCCATGCTCTGTATTCCAGCTCTCTGGATAAAAACAACACTGAACAGTGGATTTAAGTGCAATCTGTTGGCTTCTATATAAGGGTGTTGTAATCTATATCAGATGAACAATTCACGAATGAAGGAATATTTTGCACACAATTACAGTACACAAATATAGGAAACCAAATGTAGTGTTTGTTTACATCTTCAGTGCAAGCACAGCTGTCATTTTGTAGTCATTCAAGACCTAGAAATTGGAGTGGATGGTTGAGGCAGAGAGTTGAGATAAACTTGATCAGAGATGTATCGAAGACATTAGTTGTGCCAAAATCAACGGTTGGTAGATCAAGAAGAAATCACTTAGCTCAACAAAGGCTTACCTTAAATACCAGGAATGCCCAACCCTGTTCTTGGAGTCAGGGTTGACTCCAAGAACAGATCTTTGTTTCCTCAAGCTAATTATTATCAGGAATGCTATATTAGGGTTTACAAGAAAACCTGAAGAAGGGAATGAAAGGAAATGCTCATCATCCAACGCATAACACCTCCTTTGGGAAACATGGTGGAGGTATTGTTATGGTTTGGGCATGTATGGCTGTCACTGGAACTGGCTCACTTGTCTTCATTAATGATGTATAATAATAATTCTTAAGCTTACAGAAACATATTTTTCTCAAATACAATCAAATGCCTCCATACACATTGGACTATGCTTCATTATCCATCAAGACAATTACTCCAGACAAATAGTTATCAATAAGTTTTGGAGTGCCAAAAAGGGAAGACGTCTTTATTGACCGAGTCAATCACCTAATCTGAATCCAGTTCTGCATACCTTTCGCTTGCTGAAGAAAAGACTCAAGGCAGCTAAAAGACTGGTAAACATAACCAGGAACGACACCCCACATCTGGTGATAGACAACTATAGGTCACAGGCAAAATATGTGGTCCAGAAACCAAACACGACCACTTCTTGTCACCGTTGATACTTTTGGAATTCAGTGTATGTCCAAGCTCCCTTTTTGTGAAACTCACATTGAATATCGCTGATTTCACTCCTTCCGAACTGCCAAACGGCTCTGCAGGCATATAGACCAGCCGACCAGTCACCAGAGTAGCTCTTGCCTTTGCTTTTAAATTTCCATGGCTGATCGGACTGTTTGTAGTACCACCAAAAACTGGTGTCACCGGGGCAGCCGGAGCAAGAGCAGGTCATGTCGGCAGAGAAGACTGCCTTTGGGGGGGGTGCTGAAAGGACACACAAGAGACCAACGCTTGTCACATGGGACACGAAGGCTGATTCACAGCAGGAAGCATTATGAACAAAAGAAGACTGGAGAAGAGAAACTTGAATTGTTGAAAAGGTGCACACACACACACACACAAACACACACACACATACTACCTTTGGCAAACAGCTCTTGACGGTCTGAGGTGACGGTAGCTGGGATTCTACTGCTGCTGTCTTTTAATATGTAGGTTGCCGTACAGTGGTATTTCCCCAGGTCTGACTCGGTCACATTGTGGATAACATGAGATGAATCTGGGCCCTGTTTTATTATACTGTCATCCTTGTAGAATACGGTATTGCTAATTGAAGATGGCCACATCACCTCACAATTCAGAATCAATTTCTTTCCTAAAACAGCAGGCCGAGGCTGTATGTCCATCACTACCATTTTGTCTGGAGGGGATACGGAGAAGGTGAAAGACAAATGAAACACAAAGGGGGAGAGAGGGATCAGATAAAATGTATTAATTCATTCATTGGGGCATCAGTACAGTACATTATCCGTACATTATCAGTACAGTACATCAGTACAGCACATTATCTCATTGTAGACAGATGACAACCGGGTGAGGTTGAGCCATCACTGAAGCGTGAGAAAAAGAATCGATGCCACCTTGAGTTTTGCTGCAAGCTACTAATCTAGTTTTTGCTGGAAAATGGATTTAAACGCAAGTATGTCTTTTCACAGTTATAATCAATTTATAACTTATTTGAAATGCTTTTTCTGGATTTTTTTGTTGTTATTCTGTCTCAGACTATTCAAATAAACCAACCATTAAATGTATAGACTGATCATTTCTTTGTCAGTGGGCAAACGTACAAAATCAGCAGGGGATCAAATGTTTTTTTCCTCCGCTGTATCTCTAAGGTTGTATAGACTTGAACAGCCTAAAGATACAATAAACTGAGGGCTTAATATATTAAGGTAATTGCAAACACGTTGGCATAAAGGTGGACCCAAATATTGACAAGGTCCTAATGTGGGGAAATCAACTGCAACAATAAACCGTGCAAAAGATGAGAAACAGGTTACCGTCACAGAATGTAATTTGCAAAACCAGGAATATTCCTCAATTCATCTAAAACGATCCAACTATTTCATTTGGATGTCACCGGTCCATGAAATACAAACTGACAGCCTAAATACATTCAGCAACCAATTCTTCTAGTTCACCTGAGCGCCAGATGGAGACGGGACTGCTTCTCTGGTTAGTCGTGTTACTGCACCAGTAGATGGCGACGGCCTCTTTCTGTCTTAAGCTTTGAAAGGCAATCGAAGTGTGGTTGGCAGTTGCCAGCTTTTTATTGAGCGTGAGTTTGGAATCTTTTATCCCCCTGGACACCCAACACCGCCATCCCGCAAGACCGTCATCCACCTGCAGTTCCAGGATCACTGAGCCATCTGTGGTGACGACCGGCATGCCCGACTTGATGATCAGACTGGCGGGTGGAAGGCACTCTGACGCAGTCCCAGGTGAGTCGGACAAAAGTGCAGGAGGAGACGTGAGAGACGTGAGGTGTTAAAAAGAAAAGGTCTGTGACATTGTGACACATTTGAACACAGTGACATGGTGTCCTAATTAACCAAACTACTTTTATCCAAAAATCTATTTAATATTTTTTAGTCTGCGCAACCACCCGTAAAAGTGTTTGATATATTTACCGAGAACTGAAATATGGACGCTGTTACTCTTCTGTCCATTGCTTTCACACTCATATGAGCCGGAGGTCTTAGTGAAGACCGCAGCCACGTTCCATGTCTGGTTGAATTGTTCTTTAACTTCTTTGCTGTTGAAGAACCATTTTACCGTACCCGTGCTTTTGTCACAGCTCAGTTTAAATGTATCCCCAGAGTAGACTTGCTGGAATGAGGGATGCATGGAAACTGAAAGAACAATTTGAGGAGTTGCATTATGCGCTTGGTACAACATAGGAAAGAGGTTAGGTATATGCTGCCACCCAGTGGTGGATTACAAGCAGAAGCTGTTGAGTCATCGCACTTAAAAAGTATTTTTTACATTTTTGTTTAACTCGGATGGCGGGAGATCATTGTTACCTACCGACAGGATTTTCCTGGCTCTTCACCATGACCAAAAACACTGAAAAAGAATAGTCATGAAATATTAAATTATTAAATTATTAAAAAAGTATTAAATTATTAAATTATCTAAATCAATGCATACATACCCTACTCTCCGCAAGAAAAATCAAACACATGACAGTACAGAACAGTTATAGAGAAGATGACATACTACCAATTATATTAATTTAATTAAAACACTTCTCAATCAACAAAACTCAATGTTGCACAATCAAATGCCCACTTCAGTTTCTTCAACTTGCTCGAAGTTCACATCCTTTATGCTTAACACCGTTTAAAGTCTTCTTGAAGAATGTTTGTCCTAATGCTTTTAGTTAGAGTATTTAACACCATCTTAATGGTTATCATTAAATCCAGTCTTTGACTGCTTGTTTAAAGTCTCAGCTGGTTCATTAGCTGTGGGTGCTGACATGTACATTGTGGAAACATCAGGACAAACAATAATTTTAGCTTCTTAATAAAAAGTTGCAAATCATTTGAAAAATAGACCAGATAACGTGCTTTGTGCTTTCCTCTAGAGAAACTTTCTTGTAGAAATATTATTATTTTGATGTATACTTATTATCTGTACATATATCTCTATGAAATGTATTATTGCACAAAAAAAATGAAATAGTTGTTTTTTACACAAAAGGCCATTCAATTGATCATCTATCATCAGTCATGCTAAATCAACATTGCTTTTAGCATGCTGTATTATAATAATACACAAATTAAGGACCAAGACCTCATGTGGGGTTGTCTGATTAAAAATTGTGTTGTGAAATACCTGACGGTTCCAGCTCCCACTGAAATAATTTGATATCAAAAAGAGGACATATGCCAAAATTGTTTTGCCAAAACAGTTCGATATTGGCGTTAGTTTCCCTAGTCACAAAACCTAGACTTGAAGGAAAAATGTATGCATTGTGCCTAAGGGGTGCCTTCTACTTTGGTATGGATGCATTGTGCCTAAGGAGTGCCTTTTGCTTCGGTATGGATGCATTGTGCCTAAGGAGTGCCTTCTGCTTCGGTATGGATGCATTGTGCCTAAGGGGTGCCTTCTGCTTCGGTATGGATGCATTGTGCCTAAGGAGTGCCTTCTGCTTCGGTATGGATGCATTGTGCCTAAGGGGTGCCTTCTGCTTTGGTATGGATGCATTGTGCCTAAGGGGTGCCTTCTGCTTCAGTATAGATGCATTGTGCCTAAGGAGTGCCTTCGGCTTCGGTATGGACGCATTTGGTAAGGAAGGCAGCAAGGTGTTTATCAGGTCTGAAATAAACAAATGATAGGCTCTTCTACTAAAGTGATTTCTTATATTATTAGTAGTCATTAATAAATGAGACTTTATTTTTGCAACATATGACATCTCCCCTATTCATGCCTTAAAAACATCAACATTACATATATGTTTAATGTACTGGAATGGTCCTTCACATCTGCATAAATAACCCCATCAACTCTGGCTAAAACCCATGCTTTTGACTTGACTACAAAACTATGTAGTAAGTATCATTTTAAAGCATCATCTTATTTTCAAAAGTTTGCCAATGTGCATGTTGTACCCTCAAATGCCTTTAATTACTTTCCTTCATCCTAATCAATAACTATCATTATTTTGTGTGTAAATCTGATATATACTACTTAGGGAAATATATACTACTCAGGGAAATTGACAAGTTTTATCGCAATATTACAGATAAAATATTTGCTGCAGAGGGAGTGAAACAGTTAAGACTTGCATTATGGTAAATTAGTGGAGATATGGTGCTCACCTGCTAATATCTGGAAAAGGTTTGGCATTTCCATCTTTGTTCAATATGCCTATCCTCAAGAACTGCACCGATGTAACTGGGTGATTGCGATGAAAACAAAGTGAAAATACAGTTAGCTGGTGGGCAGTGCTATTGGCACTGGGACGTTGAGGAAGTTAACTACACTGCTCAGGAAATTTAATAGAACACAGATTAATCACATTATAACACCAAGTTAATACATTTTCAGGGATATCAATTCGGTCCAGTTAGAAAGCATAAACAATTTGGAGTAATGTCACCTATTTTGGTGCCAATGGAAGGTACAACTGCTGCACTGGAAAATTGGTCTAATTAGCAGGAGGTGAACACAGACAATGGCTCTCTCCTTATCCTTCCCGAACGATTCTTCTCTCTAGGTTTTATGTCACTACATGTAGCATGAGGCGGTGCCTGAAGCCCATTCAGGTTGAACAAGCAGTTAAGCTCCTCTAGGATGACACATCCATAAGTGCCGTTGCAAGAAGGTTTTCTGTGTCTCCCACTATAGTCTCAAGAGCATGGAGGAGATACCAGGAGAAAGGCTGTTACATGAGGAAAGTTGGACGGGGCCGTAGAAGGGCATCAACCCAGCAGCAGGACTGGTATCATCTCCCAGGAGTAGTACAGCCAGAGCCCCAAAAAGTGACCTCCAGCAGTCTACTGGTGTCCATGTTTTTGACCAAACTGTCAGAAACAGACTCCATGAGGGTGGCATGAGGGCCCGACGTCCTCTAGTGGGACCTGTGCTCACAGCCCAGCACCATTCAACTCAATTGGCCTTCGCCAGCGAACACCAGAATTGGCAGGTCCACCACTGGTGCCCTGCTATCTTCACAGGTGTGAGCAGATTCACACTGAGCACAGATGCTACAGATGTGAAATAGTCTGGAGACTCGGTGGTGAACGTTATGCTGCCTACAACATCATCCAGCGTGACAGGCTTGGTGGAGGGTCAGTGATGGTCTGGGGAGGCATACCCTTGGTGGGTCGCACACACCTCCACGTGCTAGCCAACGGTACCCTGATTGCTGTTAGGTACTGGGATGAAATCCCAATTATTGTTAGTGCAGTGGGCCCTGGGTTCCTCCTGGTGCAGGACAATGCCTCATGTGGCCAGAGCATGTAGGCAGTTCCTTGATGACGAAGGCATTGATGCCATTGACTGGCCCTCATGTTCCCCAGACATAAATCTAATTGGGAAACTCTGTGATGTAATGTATCGGTGCATCCAATGCTACCAAGTAGCCCCACAGACTCTCCAGGAGCTCCCTGATGCCCTGATTCAGGTCTGGGAGAAAACCCCCAATTATACCATCTGCTGTCTCATCAGGGGTCATACACACAACTGAATCCAGCGCTCAATCGTTTGGCAATTTTGGTTTGATGTCATGTAGTAAACATGTTAATCTAAGACCAATGTGGGATTTAATTGTTCCCTTAATTTGTTTGAGCAATGTATGAAAAAACTACTTTTCAGAAGTTTTGATAACTTGTCCTTGTTTTCAACAAAAACATTAATTAAATTAGTTTAAACAAGAAATATTGCAAAATAAATTGGAAATAATTGAAGTTAGAAACTTAGCTTTCGTCAAAGGATCCTCTAGTCCAGTGTTCCTCAACCCTGCTCCTGGGCGCCCCCCTGCCCTGCATGTTTTAGATCTCTCCCTGTCACACCTGATTCAAATGATCTGCTCATTATCGTCTTCTTCATGAGCTACATCAGGTATGTTAGGGCGGGGAGAGATCTAAAACATGCAGGGCGACGCCCAGGATCACTGCTCTATTTTCTGCAATTATAGTCCATTGGTATTCTATTTGTCAGTTTGTTGCGGCAATGAAGACATTTCACCTCATGCTTCCTGAAGCAAATTCCCCAAGTTGGTTTGGCATGATGGGCACTTCTAATGTATCATATGGTCAAGCTGCTCCCGCAACAGCTCAATAGGGTTTAGACTGTGCAGGCCACTCCATTGTAGACCGAATACCAGCTGACTCTCTTCTTCCCTACAAAAGTGTCATTGTCCTGTTGTAGCAGAACATTGGCTCCAATCAAGCAAAGTCGCTTTGCTGATGCTCCAGATATTCAACTGGTCTAAAGAAGGCCAGTTGTATTGCTTCACAACTGTTTTCTGCTGTGGTAACAAAATGGTGTTTTCTATTGATCAGTTAGCCTTTTGAAATTGTAAACTTGAATTAACAAACATAATCTTTAGAAGACAGGACTGCTGGTTGCTGAAAGTGGGCCTCTGTATGCCTGTAAGCAGATATTCCTTTAAAAATCATCCGTATTCAGCTACAATATTATTTCCAAAATTAACAATGTCTATACTGTTATTTTAATGGGCCAAAAATTGTCCTAAAAGTTAGTGTCCAAACTTTGTCCTCAGTAGGAATTGGCATCTTTAAATAATTAAATAAAATGGTTAAAACTGTCATTGTTTTTGGTTTAATTACAATACCTTTATCTACAGATATTGTTTGAAAGAAGATCAAATATGGATATGTGCATATGTCTGTGTATATATATATACCATATATATACCACCATATATTTATATATATACACACATATAGATTATCCATTCAGCCTTGCTGTGTCTCACAAATGCACAGTGATTGGAACCAAAAACCTAAACAAAACATTCTAATCAGACCAATGGACAGATTTCCACATGCTAAATGTCAATTACTAGCATGTCTTGGCCCAAGCAAGGGTCTTCTTCATATTGGAGTTCTTCAGTAATAGTTTCTTTGCAACCATTCTACCACGAAGGCCAGAATTAGATGACGTAGAGATTTGTTGTTTATTTGAACTGTGTGAAGCATATATGTGGGCTGTAATCTTGGAAGTCTAATAAACGTCTTCTGCAGCAGAGGTAACTCTGGGTCTTTCTTACTAGTGGCGCTGCTCAGGAAAGCCAGTTTCACCATGTCGCTTGATGGTTTGGCCCCTGCGCTTACAGAAACATTCTTGACCGATAACGGTGTCATACATGAATGATGAACCCTCTTTGCCCTTTCTCTTTATTTGAGCTGTTCTTGTCATATTATGGACTATAATGCAATACAGACATAATAGATTGTCTCAAACACAGAACGAAGGTTGCCACAAACTAACGTTCAACACCCACACCCTAACCCACACAAATGAAAGCTGGGTGACAGAGTGTGAAACACGCTCATTAAGGCGAAGGGTGGCTACTTTGAAGAATCTCCAATAACAAATGTATTTTGATACTTATGTGTTATTTCAGAGTTTTGTTTGACTATTTCTATACATTGTAGAAAATGGTAAAACTGAATGAAAACAATTGAATGAGGATGTGTGTCCTTTAACTGGTACTGTATTTATGTTTTGTACAATTTTACAAGAATAAAAGCTTTTTCATATTTTTTCATAGGTCAAGATTTTACAAAATCATGTAGCTATATTATTTCATGTTTTTTGCTCATTTACCAAAGGGTCCAATAATTCTGGAAAGCATTGTACTTGGAACAAAACAGTTAGTTACCCAATTTGGTTTAAAATGGACCTTGTGTCATCCCAGATGGTGATAACCTGTTTCTCATCTGTCAGATGTAATTCTTTATCCAAATCACATTTTCTGTTTTTTCTAAACTGGGAAAAACTCTTTGAGGCCTCTGATCAACGCATTCTTTAACACATGCAATCTGCAATCCTTAGTGGCAAAATCTGTGTTTTTATGAATTTTTCCCAAAAGTAACTAATACAAATAAAGATGTTTTTGTTTTAATCTGGTTCTTAGAGAAGTGATTGGGAAATCAAGTGGTGGAGGAGGGGGTATGGGGGAGACAATGACAATATGAAAGCCACAACACCGGAGACTACTCACCACATTGGCGCTTTAATGCTAGCCTTTCTAGGGCCTTCCTCTTCCCTGTGCTGTACTAAGTGCCTTTTTTTCATCTTCCTCTATGCATGGCTCTTTCGGAAAATCACATTAGCAAACTTTGCTTTCGCTGTCATTAAGTATTGTCCAAAAGCATTTTTGCTTTCGGTTTAAAACAAAATACAAGCTTGTTTAAACCAGCTTGATTTGGATGGGACAGGGTGGGCCTCAGCCAGTTATTTTTGGCAACTGTCAGCACATCGACAGTTCACAGTTAAACTAGTCTTTCAAAGAGGTAGTAAATAGCCTAAACTAGCATGATACTGATAACAAAATGTAAAGTGCTAGTCGTTTTGTTGTGACCTGTCAGACCTGGAGATTAATACATACATTTTCTAGAACAGTTTACTTCTTAACGTCTAAATAATATCTGAGATAAAGTTATAAACACTACTGCAGGTAGAGTTCTAAGCATACTCTATCCGACCGTGTATTATTGGTATGGATAGAAAATGTCACCATGTCATAATCCCCATGAAAACTTTATCAAAATGCTGAGGTGGTGTGCAGTAATTCTACACAAAACAGAAGGCTTATTTGAAATAGATACAAAAAGCCCCTTTCAGATATTGCTGCAAGGTGTTATAAGGATTATCATTACTATCAGCCATCTTTATATTCCTAATTTTTCAGCTTTTACTGAACAGTCTCTGTAGGAACTAAAGTTTCCCCCCGGGTTGCAAATCAGAGAATGTCCACGCCGTTCAAGTCTTCCCAAATCATACACCTTTATTACGAATGCGCACCCGGAGATCTGTCTCGCCGGACATGTAGATCTAAAGTCCGTTCACATCGGACCCCTTTTTATGTAGCCACACACACACAGTCCATGCATGGAATTTGCTAGGC
>JACXGK010000551.1:0-46871 GCA_016801125.1 Novumbra hubbsi
TGTTGACAGCAACTAATGTTAACAACAGCCAATGTTACCAACAACCAATGTGAACAGCAAGCAATATTGACAGTTACTAATGTTAACTAGTTCCAATATTAACTACATCCAATGTTGACCACAACTAGTGTTGACAGCTACCAGTGTTCACAGCAACCAGGTTGACAGCAACCAGTGTTGACAGCAACCAGTGTTGACAACAACAGCAGCTTATTATTATTACAGCCCACAAACAAAAGGTGCCTGCCGCCACCTAATGTGTCGGCACCCTGTATATTCAGGGGATTATTCAGCATCAGCAATTCTTAGAATAAAAATTGCCTGGAGTGTGTCTTTAAAATATAGGATTTTACAAGATCCAGATGTGTCCTCGTACATGAAGAGGAAGAGATGAGGATGTAGAACATTTATGAATGCAAAGGACCTTCACCTGATCATAAATTGGATTGCAAGGCTATTTGTAGTTTACCAAACTTTCATTTACCAAAGTAGGTGGGTTTGTGTGTGTGAGTGAGAATGTGTGTGATACGACATAGTACCCCAGCTGTCTCCCCAAGGCCTATCTGTCTTTTATAAACCCAGACATGTTAATATATTTGAAATGTATACAGTTCTGTAATTGTGTCAGTGCCTCGGGCGTCATCGTAACAGAGCCCCCCTCTCAAGGTGCGGCTCTTGAAGGAACCGCAGAACGACCCTGAGGGTTAGGCGCCAGACGCTCCGGTCAACACTGATGACGGTGTTGAATGTGACCCGCTGGCTCCCACGACCGTTCTTCCGGGCCGCAGCCCTCCCAATCAACGAGATACTGGATCCTGCCACGCCTGCGCCGAGGGTCCAACAGAGAACGGACCCGATACATCACCTGGCCCTCCAGGTCGACAGGTGGAGGCGGTGCATCGTGCGTCTCTGCGAGGGGTCCCCCGACGACAGGCCTAAGGAGGGAGACATGGACTGCGTTATGAACCCAGTAATTGGAAGGAAGCTGCAAGGAGTAGGTTTCCTCGTTTACCCGTTCACCGTGGACTCAGCTTCCTACAGGGCTGTCTTAACGGCAGATCCCTGGTAGACAACCATACCCGGTCACCGGGCTGAAAGACTGGCGCGTCACTGCGCCTTCTGTCCGCCCGTTCCTTCTGTCTGGTGACTACCTGCTGAATGTGTACATGGGCAGCGTCCCATACTGCCTCTGCTCTCCGGAACCATCATCCACAGCGATCACGTTCCGATGACTCGGATGCCAGGGGGCCCTGGCCGGCTGGTACCCCAACACGCACTGAAACGGAGTTAACCCCGTCGGAGTATGCCGCAAGGAGTTTTGCGCATACTCTGCCCAAGGCACGTAACCCGCCCAATCCCCCAGCACATTGAGGCAATAAGCTCTCAGGAACCTTCCAAGCTCCTGATTTTGCCGCTCCACCTGCCCGTTTGCTTGCGGATGGTATCCTGAGGTTAAACTGACACTCACCCCCAGCCGTTCCATGAAAGACCTCCAGACTTGCGATGTGAATTGGGCTCCCCTGTCAGAAACAATGTATTCCGGTATTCCGTAGTGCCTGAAGACGTGCTGAAACAAGGCTTCGGCATGTGTGTAGAGTAGTTGGCATACCTGGCAACGGAATGAAACGACAGGCCTTGGAGAATCGGTTCACCACTCCCAAGATAGTGGTAAAGCCCCGGTATTCAGGTAAGTTCGTAACAAAGTCTATGGACAGATGAGACCAAGGTCTTTGCAAAATAGGCAAAGGCATAAGTTTGCCGTACGGTGAATGGCGGTGGCTCTTACTCTTTGCACAAACGTCGCAGGACTGAATGTACGTCCGTACCTGACGGTCATGTTCAGGCAGCCAATACTTGCAATTGTGTCAATGGTGCTGGCAATTCCTAGGTGGCCCGCAACCGGTGACGTATGCACCCATGTGATCAGCCGATCACGGATGTCAGGCAGTACAAACGTACGGTTTGGAGGGCAGGTATCCGGCACAGGCTGATCCACCAAGGCCCTTCTGATGTCGTCGTCCACCCGCCACTGCACTGGCGCCACAATACAGGTCTGAGGGATGACCGTGGTGTGGTCTCTGTCGTAGGTCTCTCCCTCGTGAAGTCTGGACAGGGCATCCGCCTTGGCATTCTTAGGACCAGGTCTATAGGAGAGAGTGAATACGAATCTGGAAAAGAGCAGAGCCCACCTGGTGTGACGAGGGTTCAACCGTTTCACTGTTCTTATGTACTCCAGATTCTCATGGTCGGTTAAAACCAGAAACGGGTGTCGTGATCCTTCCAGCCACTGTCTCCACTGTTCCAAAGCCTTTTTAACGGCCAATAGCTCATGATCCCCAACGTCATAGTTTCTTTCTGCAGGATTGAGTTTGTAAGAGTAAAAAGCACAAGGAAACAGTTTGGCTGACTCGCCCTGCCTCTGCGAAAGCAGTGCGCCCACTCCAGTTCCTGATGCGTCCACCTCCACCACAAAGGCCAAGTTGGCATTAGGATGTTCCAAGACGGGAGCGGAGGTGAACCTCTCCTTTAATGCTTTGAAGGCTTTCTCCACCTCTTCTGACCACCGGATCCTTCCGGGGGCCACTTTCAGCAATGAGGACAAAGGGGCGGCGACACTAGTGAAATTGCGAATTCAGCATCTGTAATAATTTGCAAACCCTAGGAATCATTGCAAAGCCTTGGCATCTTGCGGGGCTGGCCATTCCCGAAAAGCCCAGACCTTTTTGTCGTTCAATGTTATTCAAGCTGGACTGATGTCGTATCCCAGAAACCTTCATTTAGACCTTCTTCTTAATGAAAAAGAAACTGGAAACCGTGGGAGGGATAGAACGGCGAATAAATCCCTGTTCCAGCATTTCTTGAATGTACTTCTCCATCGCTTGTGTCTCTGCGTAGGACAGCGGATATATGTGACCCCTTGGCGGCGGCATTCCCTCTAGTAAGGTGATGTACAATCCCCCTTTCTGTTTGGTGGTAGATGAGTCGCCTTTACTTCCAAAAACGCCTCCCGTAAGTCCCTATAGGGTTCTGGGAGGTTGAGTAAAGGCCTCATGTTCAGACTTTCTATGGAGGTGGCCTGTATAGGCATGGAACTCCCCCGCTCGATACCCCCCGGGGACCACTTTAAAATAACCCCGTCTCCAACATATGGCCTTAACCAAGGCATGCCTAACACGATGGCATGATGTGAGGTGGATAAAATCTTGAAAGTCAATTGCCTGATATGATACGTGCGTGGAAAGGCCAGGTCTCGTGCGTTACTGAGCGCAGCCCTAACGGTTTCCCATCCAACCCTTTCACTCGGAGAGGTCTAATTAACTGTGTAGTAGGAATGTTGTATTTATCCACTATCTCTTGTGCCATAAAATTACCCTCAGAACCCGAATCAATTAAGGAGCGGATCCCGGGTAATGGTTCCGTACCAATGACATGCATCTCTACTACGAGCGGTTCCCATCCTGACATGAAACATTTACAGCGCCTACCTGCATCGGGGAAATGCTGTAACCGTTCTCTGACGTCCCCGGTGTCCTTCTGGGGTCCTCAGACAGTGTTGCATCTAATGCCCGGCCCTATTGCAGGCGAAACACAGCCCATGTTGCAATTGGCGCCGCCCCTCCTGTCCTCTCACTCTCACTGATTCCACCTCCATGGTTTCCTCACTTGGGCCAATGGTAGAATGTGGAGCGGAAGCGATGCGATTCTCCCCTCTGCGACGCGTAGTAGATTATCCAAGTGAATGGCAATGCGAATAAGTTGATTCCACCCCATATTCTCGTCCCTGCAGGTCAACTCATGTTGAACGTCCATCCGCAAGCCCTGACGAAAATGTGCGATTAAAGCCGCATCTTTCCAACTGCTACCCGCAGCTAAAGTCCTGAATTGAAGGGCATACTCTGTGGTGGTTTGAGCCCCCTGCCGTAATTGCAACAACATTTCTCCAGCACAGAGGCCTTCTCAGGAATGATCAAACACAGCTCGCAATAATGCCTTGAACTTCTCGTAGCGTCGTAATGCTGGATGTCCCCCTTCCCGGACAGCAGTGGCCCACTCCGCTGCTCGTCCTGACAGGCAGGATACTATAAACCCACTCTTTTGATCTTTTGAGCTTCTGTGTTGGTGCTCATCGGGCACGAAGCAAAATAGAGCTCACATTGGAGAAGAAAACTTTTGCAGGATGTAGGATCTCCCTCATATCTTTCCGGTAGTGGAATGCTTAGCAGACTGCAGTCTCCTGTCTCCTCAATTCGTGCCACTGGTTCGCTTCTTGGGGTGGTGGAACCCTGGGCCATGGCTTGTTCAATTCTTGTAACTGCTGATAATAGGCTGCTCATGGCGTGAGCCAGCTGGGTAAGCTGTTGTTCATGGATATCCACCCGTGGGTCCATCCTGCTACTGGGAGTGCCCGATGTGTTTTGTCTTGCTGCCTCCATGTATGGGGTTGGTGATTCTGTAAGTGTGTCAGTGGTGAAGGGAAGCACGCGCACAGACAGAAGTGCAGGTGTAAAACAATGTTTATGGGAATCTGGGAATCCACTTAAACAACAAAACAAAACTGCTGACAACTTGCATTAACTAAACCAAAGGTTGATCTGTACACCGGCTCTCAGTAATACCAACAAAAGAAACAAAGCTCACTTGAACGAGTAGCACACACATAGTAATCTGCTTCCTATCTTAAATCACCGACACAGTGACACTGCCATGTAGGAACTAAATACTAGGCAAGATTGTGAATGGGACTCAGGTGTGCAACGGGCCCCCTTCACCCTACCCGGGACGTTGCGCCCTGGTTCAGTAGTCCGGTGTCGGTGACCAAAGGGGGCGGCCTCGGGCGTCACCAGGACAAGTACATTACCGCACTTACATTCCCAGGTTTATATTATCCCTGTTACCTCAGATTTACTATAAATGCAAAAGTTGGTGGTTGAAGCAGCTCAATATTTCACACTAGCACTGAGTGAAAATGTAACTTAATGTGCCCTCCTAAAAAAAATCCTTATATTATGATAAGATAAAAATGTGTACAACATTTTTTATTATCAAATCTTCAAATAGGATCCATTACCTAGTTGGTGAATATGTAATGTGAATTCCACTGTACTGAAAGCAGTCTGAAACATGCAAATACTTCAAGAATAGCAGTTTTACTGCATTTTTTGGAGCCTTCTCTAGGAACAATGCCGGGGTTGGATGAACTGTTTGCTTTCTCTATTTTAGAAAAGCAGACAAAGACTTATTTTCATGTTTCTCTAAATATGCATAATATAGAAAGGACCAAAACATTGTGTCCATATGCCTTTAAACCTACTGCCCCTATCTCCACATTTGACCTTCCTGAAAGGAACGTGGAGGAATTTATGAAATTATATCTTTAAAATTAATAAAATCTAAACTTTAGTGGGAAAACTGCAGCACTGAAGTATACACAAGAAAACCATGTTGTGGGCATTTCTCTCCTAAAGAAGAAGTATTCCAGAATAATTGTAAGATGTCAGGGAGTCTTTTTACCATGACAAGGTGTTATTTAAGCTGAATCAGGTGAGATTTGAATTCCGTATGGGAGGAAAACTTGTACAGCACTAACCAATTCTCTTTGCAGTATATTTCATTATATATAAAAAATATCCTTGTCCCTTCGTGGTGCCCGATGTGTGATTAAGTCTTCCCACAGCATCTCTTAGCAAACTCATAAAGATCAGAACTCTTCCTATGAAGCATATCACACCAAGCCATTCTATTTCATGTCACACTTTTTAAACAGAAAGCATTTACAGACGGAAAGCCCCCCCCCCTCCCCCCACCCCGCATCTAACTACTACAAAATAGTTTGCCTGACCATCACAAAAAGTCACTAACGTGTGACATGACAAGTACTAAGCCAA
This sequence comes from Novumbra hubbsi, assembly GCA_016801125.1. Taxonomy (NCBI): domain Eukaryota; kingdom Metazoa; phylum Chordata; class Actinopteri; order Esociformes; family Umbridae; genus Novumbra; species Novumbra hubbsi. The sequence continues at coordinate 5,886 of JACXGK010000551.1, forward strand.
TTTGTACCACACTTGCAAGAGAAAGACCCAGGTCACAATAATGCAGCTGCACTGTGAGGCAGTGCCATAAACCGCTAGGTCCTACCAGACTTGTGAGTCCCATGACTTCCTCAACAGCCTTGGATGCCATTGTATTTTAAAATTGTGTCTTTTGCTACTGTATAGTCATACCATTCCACTATTGTACCAGTAACAGAATTGCGAATGTATTCATATATTCATTTCAACACTCCTTGCCAGTATATATTTTCCACTCCAACCCCTCTCACATGCCATATCAGTTGTCTTTGCAGTAAAGCCTTTCTCCAAATAGATAAAAAAATTAAGTGATGGCACTTTAGAGTATATTAACTATAAAATGAATGAGTGGAAGAGTGGAGTTTCTGTAATCTAAACAAACACCTTGTTCAAAAGCAGGCTGGGTTCACATAACAAATTCACCCCCACAGGCACTGTATAATTGGCTTCATGCTAATAATGTACCTCTCAACAAAAAGTAGATCCCAGAGGCTCTGAAGTGGTACCAAGTGTCCCCTCCCTACGGTAGCCCATTGTATGTACATAGAGTTGAGCTGGAGTTGACTGATGCTGACTGCTATGTACCGTGTCTTTTTTGGGACAACTGAGCTGAATTGTATAATTAGAATAAGTGTCACAGTTATTATGTTTATAAACATCAGCTGGAATGTCAGGTGACTGTTTGGAGATTATTATAAATTTTTTGCAAAACATGTATTGTGAGGAAACTCTGTACATCAACCATAAGCCATCTTAACTCGTCTTGAAGGGTGCTTTACATTGCCAGTCCATTATTTCCAACTATCTTTGTGTCTGCATTCATTTTTATCTTTTACAAAGGAATATATTTAGATTCAACATATGCTGAGATAATGCGATTATAGAATGGTAATGTAGAATATATTACAGGTGAAACCTGTTGTGAGGACATCAAAGCAGTGGACCAGTGAAGCTGTGGAGGATCTTTGAGTGTGCTTAGACTGTACTGACTGGGATGTTTTCAGGACTGCTCTGGATGAGTTCACAGAGGCTGTGACATCATACATCAGCTTCTATGAGGACTGCTGTATACCATTATGCACTTACAATGATGCCAAACCCTGGTTCACAGCTAAACTCAGACAGCTAAGGTTGGAACAGCAGGAAGCGTTCAAAAGTGGGAATAGGGACAGAAATTCATAGAACAGGTCTACCGAGGAGGTAAAAAAAGCTAAACGACTCTGCTTCTGTTTGGAGTGGCCTGGAGACCGATTACTAACTACAAGTCTAAAGCGCCCCACTCCCTTAACAACTCTTGCCTGGCCAATGACCTGAACAAGTTCTACTGTCGCTTTGAAAGACATATGGACAGTCCTGGCGACATCCCCCTGTGACACCATCCCCCAGCTGCACTTGCCTGAGTCCACCTGCAGCTGGATCACAGACTTCCTGTCCGTCAGGAGGCAGCACGTGAAGCTGGGGAAACATCTCTGACTCCTGGTCCATCAACACCGGATCCTCTCAAGACTGCATCATTTCCCCTCTGCTCTTCTCCCTGTACACCAACTGCTGCACCTCCAATCATCAATCCGTCTAGCTCCTAAAGTTCACAGATGACACCACTCTCATTGGGCTCATCCCTGGTGAGGATGAGAACGCCTACAGGTGGGAGATTGACCACCTGGGGAATGAGTGCAGGCAGAACAATCTGGAGCTTAACGCACTGAAGACAGTGGAGATGGTTGTGGATTTCAGGAAGAACCCCGCCCCACCCCCCCATCACCCTGTGTCACTCCTCATTGCAGAGTCCTTCCACTTCCTGGGCATCATCATCACGTGGGAGCAAAACATCACCTCCATTACCAAAAAAGCAAAGCAGAGGATGTACTTTCTGTGGCAGCTGAAGACGTTCAACCTTCCAAAGACAACGTTGGTGCACTTCTACACAGCCATCATTGAGTCCATCCTCACCTCCTCCATCACCATCTGGTACACTGCTGCCACTGCCAAGGACGAGGGCAGAATACAGTGTCTGCTGAGAAGGTGATTGGCTGCAATCTGCCATCTCTCGAGGACCTGTCCGCCACCAGGACCCTGAGGCGCGCAGGAAAGATTGTGGCTGACCCCTCCCACCCTGGACACAAACTGTTTCAGGCACTCCCCTCTGGCAGGAGATTACAGTCCAAAGGACCAATACCTCATGCCACAAGAGTGGTTTCTACCCAAAGCAGATTTTACATAATATGGCATTGTAGTTTCATTTTGTAATCTAGATATTTTTAGTTACCGTTATTTATTAATAATGTCTAAATATACTTAATACATATAGCTTATTCTATCTATCCTAAGAGTCCACATGACTTTTGCTTCATTAAGTGAATCCACAGGATAGTCATTCTGGAACATTCCACATCACTCTGATGTCCCCACTATGTTCTAAGGACCCCTACTCCTTGGGATGTTTATTGAATCCTGGCCTCAAATACAAGATCTTTGCTTCATTTGTAGTATGTCACTTTTGGTTGGGACCTTGAAACGCTATAGGTCACTATAAATGTCTGATCCATTAAAGCTAGTGTCACCAGGGAATCCAGACATTTTGTCACTGTAAAATAGCAAGGCCCCTTCTCAATCTCTTTTCCTCACTCTACACTAAAAACCTAAGAGTCAATACATGGTCCCTAGTTGGCATTAGAGGCGGCGAAAGAATCAGGGTGAACACAGTCAATTTGACATAGCTTTTTATATCCCCTAGGCCTCTACCACAAATGGTAACAAATGTAACTAACCCTCAGGTCCACTTAGCCTTAATGGGATAGGGGCTATCGTCACTCAGGCTTTTGATAGAATAATAAAGATTTTGTGTCTTTTAGGGAAATTACATTTAGAAAATCCAAAAGGGTAGACACTTAAGGATCTATGGTTTATCTAGGTGCGTCGTGTAGGGAATTAATAGGCAACTAGCTAGTATATTAGTCACTTTTATTAAGGCCCCACAATGAAAGTTAGTCTGATTAAAGTCTTAGTTTTTCTTTTTTTAATAACAATTTCTGTCATAAGTGACAATGCGCAACATTGGTTTCCAATCAGTAAAAAGGACACTGTATAGCTGTGATAGTGTGGCATATTCTTTAGTACAAAACCGTTTGAAATGCAAAATGTAATTAACATGATGGCTGTGGAACGGGACAACATTTGTTTTACCCAGTGCTTTTAGTGTGGATTTGTGCCCAACTACATTTATAACAAATTATCCTGCATTATGCTACTTCTTTTTGCAAGACTAAACATCACACTGAAATTATAGGTGGATTCAGAGGTTATCCCTACTATTTTAATTAAAGCAATCTTGTCGAGAATGAAATATCATGGTGTGTTTATAAAGCAATAGTGTTTTGTTCTAAATGTGTGTTGTTAACAGCCACATACTAAATATAATCACACAAAACCAATGCGTCCTATGTTAACAGTATAAGTTAACCCATACTAAACCACTGTTCCTTAAACTTTGTCCTAGAAACCCCATACTAAACCACTGTTCCTTAGATCTGGTCTTAGAAACCCCCATAAAAAAACACTGTTGCTTAATCCTGGTCATAGAATCCATCTCTAAATCACTATTGTTCCTCGCACCTGAATATGGACAGACAAAATGCTTCTCATTTTGAAATACATTAAAAAAAAAAACAGGAGGGAAACATACAAAAAATGCCCATGACCTAACTGAGGAGTTATTGACTGAGTAAGAACAAAATCTGCTCACTCAATATATCTCCAGGACAAGGGAAAATCAACACTAGTTGAAGGTATTGTGCTCTTAAGTCTCTCTAGTATTCACTTACTCTGACTTTCCTATTCTCCAGTAACCTTGGGGCTAGCAAATCATGCAAAAGCCTAACTATGGAATATGGGACTCACTTAATAAGATGCTTACAAATTATTAAAATAGAAAACCATATGCAGATAAAGATAGATCTGTAGCAGAGCAAGCTTCTGAGTTTGCTGGTATAAAAATGCCTTTGTTCCTTTGAACAGCAGGTTTAGAACTGTTGTGGGATAAAGCCTATGATCGATTACCAAGGGAATGCACAAAGGCACTCAAGAATCCATCCGTTCCAATGCATCATCTCTCACATTTAGTATATATATTTCTTTTTCTGCCATAAACATGGCGTAACAATAATACATTGATGCAACCTAAGCATGTTTCCAAAGATGTATACCCCCACACAAGAGATTGGTGACTCAGTGAGTCATTTTTCCGCCCTGCAACAACAAAAATAAATGTATTCAATAAAGATGACAAGCAATCTACGGCACAACCTTTTGTCTGTCTCAGTGGATTCCTTTTTGTTAAAAACCCTGAGAAAATGATTTTGTCTTCCACTCTGGTTTTGCGAAATGACTGAAAATGACGAGACAGCCAACGGAGAGCAGGTGAAGAACCTGGCAGTGCTGTGTTAAGACAACCCCCCTCATTGTCAGGGCTGTGGTAGGACAACCACCCTCATCGTCAGTGCTGTGTTTGGACAACCACCCTCATCGTCAGTGCAGTGTATGGACAACCACCCTCATCGTCAGTGCTGTTAGGACAACCACCCTCATCGTCAGTGCTGTGTTAGGACAACCACCCTCATCGTCAGTGCTGTGTTAGGACAACCACCCTCATGGTCAGTGCTGTGTAAGGACAACCACCCTCATCGTCAGCAGGATAAAGGAGCTGATCATTGTCTACAGGACTGGGAGGTTTGAGGACAGCCCCATCCGCAACAGTGAGCTTCCTTGGTATCTACACCACATAGTTCACACCAAAGTGTTTTATTACAGTTTTTTGAAAAAAGAAAATCTATATATTTTTCACCTTTATATTCAGTTTTGTTTTTACCATTTTTCTTTTTTGATAAATATATTTTCTGTGTTTTTACTATTATTGTGTAGTTGCTTTCGGATGTTCTTTCAGTAGTTTTTGGGTTAAAAATAAGTGTCATGTCCTGGCTGGGGGCCCCTAGCCTTCTCTATGCTTTGGGGCTCACGGTCAGGACATGACACACAGAGAGGCCTCTAGCCATCTCTGTGGCACTGTGGGCTCCCCAGTCAGAGCAGCTGTGATCAGTTGTCTCTGATTGGGGAGCCTACTTAGGTTAGGGTCTTTCCACACTCGGTGTGGTTTATTGTTTGTGTTAGTCACAACATTCACGGTCCTGTTTTGTTTCACATTTATTCCTAAACTGCAGTTAATTTAGTTCTGTTTGCTGCTTGTTACAGCTCCTTTACTTTTACGTTTACAGTCCGTGTTGGTTTGTGTCTTGTTTTTGGGAATAAATTCACCTTTTACTTTGAGCAATGTCTGCATTTGGTTTCGCTACACACCATGGACGTGACAATAAGACATTTGAGGCAAATTGTGGTAAATAAATACTTTGGAAGGCTATAGCTTATCTCTAGATGTTGTCGCCCAATACCTTGACACAGTCACAATGGTTTGGTTCCATTCATTTTTGAAATGTACTTTTATCTGAAGTTATATGCGTGAGAGAAAACAGCAAGTGTATCTATTTACCAAAACTGGTTATGTATTGTATAACAAGCAATAATTCCATAATTCCATCACTATGATATTGACAGTGTTGGGTAGTTTACTTTTTAAATTGAGTTAGTCACAGATAATAGTTACCTGTCTAAAACTGTAATCAGTATCAGAATAACCCAAACACTGTAACAAAGTCATAATCATATATTTGTTAAATATTTACATAGACACATGGTGGCTATAAATTTATATTATCCATGTTTGTAAACCATTGCTTTCTACTAAATATAGTATTCCATTTTAACCAATTAACAAAAAAACAACGACCTTATTAGCTTACTCTATTGTCTGTGTTTCTCTTCCCGTGAAGGACTCGGTTGCTACAAAACGTTGTTGGAAAATACATACTGCTCTTGTAAAACAGTTTCTATTGAGCTTTAGCAAAATAGGCTACTTGACTATGAAATATTTGAATCTGTTTATGATGTAGCTGAGGCTGAAGGATCTGCATACTTGACATGGCTTGAAATCACTGGGCATTGTGCTTGTTGCCAGAGTCTTCCATGTCACACATGAATTCCATAGGGTTTCATTACAAACAGAATTCTTTAATAATATCAAATCCAGTGCCATGTCACATCTATCTTTAAAGAGCAAAACCACATGAACATGAATGAAACCTCTGCTTCCTATCATTATTTTGGCAAATACGCTTCTGCAGTAAATTATTAGGACAATATTTGTGTGGAATTCAAACAGTCATACTGTTTTGAACAGAAAAATGTATTTGTGTATTACGGTTTCCGTTTACTACTATAACCTTGGCCGTCACTATTCAATCTTTTGACACATCTTTCCCGTTACAGAAACAATGGCTACGATGTTTTGGCATGGACTCTCAGATACTGAACATTTCAACACATGCCCCATTGAGAGCATCGTGAAGCAGCAAACAGCAGGCTGCCCTAACCAACCCCACCAGTATTCTTCTGGATGTCTGGTCACGATCGGTATGCCACAACCAGGATTCGATTACCTGACCACAATTACAAAACTGTACTGCAAGCCACTGTGACTCTCAGGGACCCTACCTTTCGTTTTTTAAATGGAGTGGATGAGGTTTGCCGTTGTTCAGTTTGTTTCACATGCTTTGACAGTGAGTGAGTCATCCGCTACATGCAAGGGAACGGGACAGACAGGAGGACACCTTGTTGCTAAATGAGCGGTGGAGTGTCTTGAAAGGGTTAAACTCATCAGAGTCCTCTTTGATTGGGCTCAGCTACCAAAATACATTGAGGTCACTGACCTTTCCACCTGACCTTGCGGTAAATACATGCAGGATTTTCTCCTGTCTGTTCCTCTCAGATCAGTTTGGCTGCAGACATTGGAGATAGGATATATTAAAAATGACAGTCTCACAGCTCATTGTGATCCGCTAACCCTGACACACACGTACACATACACACACACACATATGCATGAACACATACACCCATATGCACACATACACACACATACTCACAAACACATACACCCACACACATACTCGCACATATGCACAAATACACACACATACGCACACACCCGCTCATCCCTTGACACCTCATCAGCTAAAGGCAAGCTGTCGACCACCCTTTGCTCCGTCAGTCCCAGAGCAAAGACAAGTTGTATGGTGTAAGTCCTCGGGTCCACGTCAAATCCAAGCAGCCAGTCACGGATACAAGATGCCCTCTGACATCTTCTGATACACTGAACTTCACCATTACTTGTCCATTACCAATGTCAAAAAATAAATAAATTACACTCTCTCTCTCTGTTGAAGTATGTTTTACTTTGTTAAAGATCCTCTGAGAGGAGGTACAGAGCCGTTGCAGTGTTTGTGTCGGAGCTTTTCTTGGGAGTGTCCTGAATGTTTCCATTTCTATTTAAATGCTATTTGTCATTTGCGAGTTTATCATCTGGTGCAAATTCAACAACCCAGTTGGTTCGTGCCCTAGGATGAAAGTGAATTGTCAGACAGGCAAACACATAGACAGTGTGCACCTATAGTACACGACAGCTTCGACCCATAAAACTGTTACTCAGATGATGATGTATTGTTAGAGGGCTAGCGCCTATTCAGGGAAGAATCCACCACCTCTGATGCCTGACAATTCTGCTTTGGTTCTGGCCAAAAATGACAAGTGACATGGCTTAGCATTGCTACTGTAAATGTATGCATTGAATGATTCATCCCATTGTTCCCTTTCCCGCTTGGTTTTTCCAACCGCCTGGTGGACCAAGGAAGAAGAATTGAATGCTGTGAGGGCTGCCTATTTATCTAAGGTACGTCCTATAGATAATATGTGTGAATGTCCCAAACAGACAGAGGAGACACGACGACTTAGACTAGAAGACACCAAACAACATACATACTCACGGTCAAACAAGGACCTAGTCATTACTTCTGGTGTGCATTTGAGAAAGTTGCAAATGTATTTTTTTTTGTACTTGTTGTTGTGTAGCAGGGGTCCTTGGGGTAAACAGGAACAGAACCTTGGCGTTATTGACGTCTGGCCCTGCTTACGTTGACACTTTCTTGCGTGGTTGTTCAGTGTCATCTTTTCAGGATGTCATATTTTTGTCATTGAGGCAATCGAACGGGAAGCACATCTTTTTCTTCTGCCCAGCTGAAAGCCCAAATGAGAATGTTTTCCAAATGTTGAAGAGTGGGGAGTACAGTATTTGCAGTATATACTCTCGTATCAGTTGAGGAAGCAGGTTTGTTGTGAACCTGGCAGTTGTAAATGTACAGAGTGTGGGCATTCATTCTTAGTAAAAATTAGGACCTCGGTTTCTTCTTCTGTTTGCAAAGGTCAACAATAGTGTTTGTTTGTCGACACTAAATGAGAGGTTGTGACGCCAGTCTGCTTACGTCCTCCATGTAAGTTGACACATCCTTCCTGGTTAACGGGTCTACAAATGATGTTCTTGCCAGACCTGGTGAAGTAGTTTTGTGTCTTAAAAAGCCACACGGTCATGTCAGAATAAGGAGAAAATCAGCAGGCTGAGGCCACACCCCTGAGGGCCCCAGAATAAAGCAAGGTCAGTGAAGAGAAGGCGTTGTTTTCAGTCCTCACAGCCTCAGGTCTGCCCATCAGAAATCCCAATATCCTATTGCACAGCGTGGTGTCCAGACCCAGGCTCGGTGATAGGTTTGGAGTGGAAAATAGCATTGGATGCTAAGATACACAAACAGGATTTTCACAGAGATGTTCCCCTTCTCCAAACCCATGTACTGCCGCTGTGTGAATAGTGATAGAAATGGCATCCTCAGGTGAGTTGCTGTGGCACATTGCCCGAGGTCCATCATGTGGGCTATGACAAGCATTCAGAAGCACTCTTACAGGGGTAAGTGCAATGCGACAGATAGTCATTAAGACTGTTACCTGGATTTTCTTAAGCAATGTGACCTTCGTGTCTTCTTTAAAGCATGTGGGTACTACAGCCTGGGATAGGGACAGGTTTAAGATGCCCATAAATATACCAGCCAGCTAGTTGGCCTACAGTCTGTGAACACGACCGGGGACACTACCTAGACCAGCAGCCTTGTATTCTCTCTATTAAGAGTGTCTGAGTTGTCAAACCTTGATTGCAGTGTGGAATCCGGTATTTCACCCCATATCTCCTTTGTTTACCAAGTTACTTGCTACCTTTGTAAATATTGTTTTTTGGGGTACATCCTGCTTAAGCTGAATTGTTTTAATTTAATTTACGTTACACTACAGGCTTAAAATGGAATTCAGATTTGTCCATTAATTTTTGGCTTTCTGGTAGGGTGCTTACGAAATATTATTGTGGGAACAACATCAACACCACCTGCTAATGAAGCTTGCGAATGGCATTGCATATTCCTCAATGTTGGTGGACGAATCCTTATACATAACACATTTACGTTGTCATATAAGTCTTTATGCATTTCTTCAGCCTCCTTTGACTATTATATTGGGGAAACCCTACTGTGGTGTATATATATATATATATGCATATATACAGAAAATAATTTTACACAAAAAGATTCTCCCATAAATTATATATATACTTATTTTACTATAAAACATTTCCTGACCTCCAGAGATTACAAATGTGCACATTATTAGTAAATTAGACAAAGACAATTACAATGTCAATATTCAACCCACTAATTATTATAACCCACGGCCATGCAATGAGGCAGCATATTGCCTTTCAATGTGTTGCTCTTGGAGGTGAAACATGTTAACTAAACCAATCTGATTGTCAGGTCCAGATATAAATACAGACATTATTTTGCACTTTCTGTGTAGGCGTGCAGGTTTACAACATACAGTCAGGACTGTGGGGGCTCGGTCACCCTCTGTGGCTACTGTCATGTGACATTGCTTTCCCAGCATATTTCCTTGTGGCGCACCTTTCAGTAGATCAAGAGACTCCAAATGTCACTGATTCCTATTGTTTCTATGCCCTCAGCCTCACACATTGACAATGAAAAACACAAGGGAAAGCCCTTGGCCCTACACATTAACAGGGTCAAGGCTCTGTTAATAAAACGCACTCCCAAGAATCCACTGTCCACTACCTACTGTATGTCCTGTATCACAATTAGACACCCGAGTTCGGTCTCTGTGCCAAACATTCTGGCGCTGTTGCACTTCCTGATACCGGGTGAGAATTGGCTGGAGATCAAATTAGGATTATCTGAAGTATTTTGTGTGAATGGCTGAACAGTTTGATTGGTGTGGCAAATTTTGAAATTGTGTCAAAATTAGTGTCAAATTTAGGTACACTGTTGTTTTACCATAAAACAGAAATGTCCGGCCCTAGTGCTAGACAGCGCTATGGGGGTGTATTTGCCTACGAGGCCAGGTGGTGGCGGCCTCATCTGGCCCGTTGGCACCACCTGTGGGTGGCTTTAAGAAGCAGCAGCTGCTCAACAGCTCCTCAACAGTGCTCACCTACTGCCACTCCCTACTGATTGGGAGGATATACGTGGAAGCACTCCAGAGAAGGTGGAGAGTGCACACCAACCCACAGCCTGATTCTGCTGTAGTTGTGATATTATTTGGTGTACGTATGAGGAAAGCTAAAAAATAAATTGTTCAGTGTTGAAGTGGATCTGGGCTTTTATTTCTAGTCTGTTCATTTGGGCTTGACCAAATCATTTTTTTCGCAACCTTGAAAAATCATGCTGGCCAATGCCCCGGTGAACTGCCCCTCTTGCCCTCCAGCATCTTCACATTGAACGAGCCCTTGACCATCCGAATGCCACTCCAATGGTATCCAGTTACGGTCAAGTTAACATATAAATACACCCCCGGGAAAGTTCCTTCTTTACATATTTGGACACATCATTATCTAGCACTTAATAAATAGCACAACATTTGTCAGTCATATTGGTAAGAAATTATATTAGAATCACTGCGAATAGTCAACATGTGCATCAAAAGATATGCATATTTCAATGATTATATAAGAACGTGGAAATCTAGATGTTGTCAGTATTTAAATCATGTTCAAAATAAAGATTATTAAGAGGTGTAAGTAACTAATAGTGTCCATTATATTCAGAATACCCATCTAACATATACAAGCTTGGTTGAGCCTTATACTTGATGTGACTTTTAGCACACCCACATTACCTCCTTAAAATGACACTTATCGATGTGACTCATTGAGTACAGGTAGTTGAAGTACCCACAGCTATCAGCATGAAAAATACAAAAGCATTATGCATGAAACTCTGTGTGATCTGCAGAATGGGTAGGTTGTATAAAATCTTCCACAATATACAGAATACAGTGCATCACATTTGATTTGAACATAAGACACATTTATACCTTCATGTTCAGAAGATAAGGACTTATCACTGTGTCTTGTGAAAAACTAAATCTAAAGTATATTTCTAATACTGTCTCTGAAATGAAGTATATTTCTGAGAAATTTATTGATATTCCTGTCAGTGTCCTCAGCGTGACACTTAATAGCAATATGTATTAGTAGAATCACAGACAGCCAAGGTAAGACTCGCAATCAGAAGTGATATGTCTGTGTTCTGCGAAACACCAGTGGGAAGCAAAGTGCAAGGTTGAATACAACATGAGAATTTGAAAGACATGGCTTAGGTGTGATAGTCATAGACCATGAGGAATAGATCTACCACAACTCACTTCTACTTTGATCTCTGTTTTTAGTACAGAGGGAGATCTTTGTTAGGTTCTACAATGACTGACCATAAAACACCCAAAAAATGCAACTTATATATGTTTTAAAGGGGCATTACAACACATTTCAGGTTCATAAAATCCGTGATGTCATTTTTGAACTGTCTCCCAAAGTATGCAGCTTTCTCTGGGAGGGTAGGATTGAGCTAGAGCGAGACCAGCTACTTTTCCATCTCCCTGGTATAAGTCTGAATCTACTGCATAAGGCATGTTTTACTGCATTACATTTCATGCTGACGTTTCTGTGATGAGCAACATCAAGATCATGCTAGGTCCATTTCCCAAAAGCGTTGAATCTATTTCATGAGGCAACACTTAAATTGTAGCTGTCATTTTCAGTCTTTCTTTTTCGTGACAGTGACCTTGGGTGAGAAGACAATGGCTGGCTGGTGAAATCTCATGCTGGTTGAAGGGTTTGCTGGGGCTGACTCCTGTAGGGTTGGCCATCTGGGATTGAGAAATTCATCACAGTGGAGAAGCACATGCTGCCGCTAAAACAGGATCATCACATCAGCTTGCCAGCAACATTTTATGTTCAGTGACTTGACCCAGGGCCTGGGTAAGTCTGTGAAACTACAGTCACAGTATGTGGCTTCTTTGGAGGAATGTTTGTTTGGTTGACATTTTAAATTTATATTAAAAAAACCTATATCTTGTCTTGAAGCGTCTTTTTTGTAGTTGTATAGGATCCCCAGTTCCAGTAAAAGTAACAAACCATTGATGTATAATGATAAATCCTAGTCATATTTGTCTCTTGAATGGCATAAAATTTTACATTTACAATTTAATCATCTAGCAAACAAACTTATTCAGAGCTACTCACTGTTTTGGGGCAAATATTCTTTGCAAATTGTGAGGAGGACACTCTGCTTTTGTCAACCATGATGGCCATATCCTTGAGCTGACAGGCCTTCTCACGAAAGAGAAGCTCAGTCTTCTCAAGGTTAAGCTTGAGGTGGTGGGCCAACATCCAAGTGGATATGTCAGCCTGGCATGCATCGATGCATGTTGTCAAAAGGCTTAATGTCATCTGCATGACAGTGATAGAAAAGACCATGTAGGGATATGACACAGCCACAAGACTCGATGTAGAGTTACGCAAGTAGTCGTGAAAATCTAGTCATACCAGATATTCCACATTGTCAAGGGGTTGCAAAAATGGGTATACAACATTGCTAGCACTTCATATTAAGTTGCCCTCATATACCATATATAAAAAGATGTCATACTCTATTACCGTGCTAAATGTAACTACATAGAGCTTTGGCCATAAACTCCTCAGATTGCATATGTATAAATACAGTTGTGGTCAAAAGTCTAAATACACTTGTAAAGAACATGTCATTACTACTAACTCTTTTTTTTCTCTTTGTCACTAAAAACAGTCATGGAATTTGGTTATTTTATGACGTTTTTATGGGTCTTTTGAAAATATGGCACAAATCTACTTATCATGGGAGGAGTGGGCCAAAATCCTTGCTGCAGTGTGTGTAAACCTGGTCAAGAACTACAGGAAACGTATGATCTCTGTAATTGCAAACAAAGGTTTCTGTACCAAATATTAAGTTCTGCTTTTCTGAAGTATCAAATACTAGTGTCATGCAATAAAATGCTAATTAATTACATAAAAATCATCCAATGTGATTTTCTATATTTTTGTTTTAGAGTGTACCTATGAAAAAAATGACAGACCTCTACATGCTTTGTAAGTAGGAAAACCTGCAAAATCGGCAGTGTATCAAATACTTGTTCTCCCCACTGTACATCAATGGTCATATTTGGTTAAATGTCCCTTGACTATTTTTACCTAGAAAAGGCGCTTTTGGGAACCTCCTGCAAGCCTCTGACAAGCTTATGGTGGAATCCTGGACCACTCCTCTTGACAAATAGGTGCAGTTTAGATAAATCTGTTGGCTTTCTGTCACAGACTTGTATCTTCAGCCAAGTCCACATGTTCTCGATGGGGTTCAAGTCAGGACTTTGGGAAGGTCATTCTAAAACCTTAATTCTAGCTTGATTTAGCCATTCATTTACCACATTTGATGTGAGTTTGGGGTCATTGTCCTGTTGTAACACCCAACTGTGTCCAAGGCCCAACCTTGTGGCTGATAAGGTAATCCTCCTTCTTCATTATTCCTTTCACTTTCCTTAAAGCACCAGTTCCACTGGCAGCAAAACAGCTGAGGAGCATAATACTACCACCACCATGCTAGACAGTGGGTATGTTTTGTCTTTCCTGCAAAACATATTTTTGGTCACTGTGGCCAAATAACTAGATTTTTTCATTTGACAATAACACTTTCCTCCAGAAGGCCTTTTCTTTGTCCATGTGATCAGCAGCAAACTTCTGTTAAGCATTAAGGTGCCGCTTCTGGAGCAAGGGCTTCCTTCTTGCCCTGCAGCCTTTCAGCCCATGGCGATGTAAAACACCCTTAACTGTGGACACTGACTCCTGTGTTCCAGCAGCTTCTAATTCATTGCAGACCTGCTTTATGGTGGTTCTTGGTCGAATCCTGACCAATTTTCCCTCAGCAGCATTTGATAGCTTGTGAAGTCTACCTGATCGTGGCAGTGACACAACGGTGCCATGCATTTTATACTTACGAACAATTGTTTGCACAATGGATCTTGGTACCTGTAGCTGCATTGAAATAGCTCTAAGTGACCTTCCTGACTTGTTGAAGTCAATTATTTGTTTCTTCAGATCCAGGCAGAGTTTTTTTAGTTTTGCCCATCATCACATTTGAGTCTAATGAGCGTATCAAACAAGTCACCAGCTGTAGTCAATCATAATTACTCACGAGAAGTTCAAAGAGGTCATGTCACAAAGACAAATTGTGAGGAGGACACTCTGCTTTTGTCAACCATGAAGGCCATATCCTTGAGCTGACAGGCCTTCTCACGAAAGAGAAGCTCAGTCTTCTCAAGGTTAAGCTTGAGGTAGTGGGCCAACATCCAAGTGGATATGTCAGCCTGGCATGCATCGATTTTGTTAAAAGGCTAAATGTCATCTGCATGACAGTGATAGAAAAGACCATGTAGGGATATGACACAGCCACAAGACTCGATGTAGAGTTACGCAAGTAGTCGTGAAAATCTAGTCATACCAGATATTCCACATTGTCAAGGGGTGGCAACATTGGTATACAACATTGGTAGCACTTCATATTAAGTTGCCCTCATATACCATACATACAAATATGTCATACTCTAATACCGTGCTAAATGTAACTACATAGAGTCTAATGAGCGTATCAAACAAGTCACCAGCTGTAGTCAATCATAATTACTCACAAGAAGTTCAAAGAGGTCATGTCACAAAGACAATTTTATTGATACAACTTTCTACATCACCAACATTTATCATTGAAGTTCCTGCATGTATATTTTTGACCCAGTAGATTTAGTCACATTTTCAGAAGACCCATAATAAAGTAATAAAAGAACCAACATTTATGACTGTTTTTTGTGACAAAGAAGTATGTGCTCCATTGATTCCATCACCAAAAAATAAGAGGAGTAGCAATTACTAGAAACTCATACTGCCATGACATACTTGTTCGTTACATGTGTATGTAAACTTTTGACCACAACTGTATATGTATTTATATATTCATAGATTTCAATAGGCCATGCTAGCAAAAATAACAAGGCAACCCTATAAACATTTTTTTTTCAGCAAGGTATTAACACAAAAACACACTGTGGGTATTTTTACACTAGGGTAGAGAGACTAACAATGTGGAAGGAGGCAGTCTTATTTTACATAATTATTTACATAATCTTTCAGTTTACATTGGCATGCTCTGCTAGACAAGACAACAGTTTTTGTACATCATAGGCAACATTTGGTAGTTGCTATACTATATGCATGGCTACAAGAAGCTTAATAATACCCGTCTAACTGATTTTCTTCCTACAACTGCCCACAATAATTAAGGTTGAAGGTGATACATTTCAAGCATTTTACAATATGACATTGATTATAAGCAGTTTGAGCAGGTAAGAGATGTTGAGTGCTGGATTCATACTGCTAACAGTAGAAGGAAGCTGCAATGTTTCATATTGCTAATAGTAGAGAGAAACGGCAACATCTTATACTGCTAACAGTAGAAGGAAAATGCACTGTTTCATGCTGCTAACCATAGAAGGATACAACAACGTGTCTCCCCCAAAACACAAGGACGTTGACCAACTAGATTCTAGACAGGACTAGTATGATGAGAGGACCTGAGCATAACTGTCTCGATAAATGAGATTGATAAGTGGAACAGCATTTTACCTTGTTAAGTAGCAGGATACTTCAAATTAAAAAATATAAATTTCAGGAGAATAAAGATTATTCTAAGAATAAAAATAAGAACAATATTTGTCATCTCTTTGACATCTGCCAAAAGTTGTGAACAGAAGTTCATGTGACATGGACGAGTGTAGCCGCACATTTTTGCCATATCCTTGCCATATGGCTTTATATACTTTGGCTGCCAGGCGTTCAAAGGATTCAAAACACGTGCGTATTCGTCATACATCACGCCCCTTCATGCCTTATTGCGTACATTTTACATAGCGATACCACGCTGGGGTGACCGAACTTCAGCTGTCTATCTTAACACCATGTTGGGGAAAACACAGTGTTCTCCCAATGTGTTTCAGGTCCCACCATCAATATTTCACTGCTGCTTTCCTCCTATTCAAACCCAGCCCGCCTTCTTCAGTCCACTCGGTCTGGTTGGATGGGCATGCATGTGTTTACTGGTGAATGACAACCCTGCCACTGGAATGGTACCTCGGATCCCATGCATTATTAAAGCAAGCCAGCTCATCCCTCGTGTTTGAATCCAGAGAACCTGGGAGAATGGCGAGTCACACTTGCCACACATGATCGTGGGCTCTGGATCACAAGGATAAAGAGGAAAATGGAAAAAGAAATGTCACTGCATAATATATGTGTATTTCGAAATGGACACATAGGCGTTATTTCTCCCTTTTCTTTATGCCATTATCAACATCAGAGAAAGGCGGTGGTCTTAGGAATTGGCCATCAGCAAGACACACAGGTTCCTGAATGGCAGCAGGCCAGATGTTGCTGGATGTGGTGTACAATAGACAGAAAGGGGCACCCTCCCCTCTGGTGTTAACGGGCCATTTAACCCTGCGGGGACCTTAAGTGGATTGTATCATGTTTGATAGATCTCTAGGTCAGTGAGATTTGTTTCGTACATAACTGTCTAGAAGGAGTGTGTGATTTGTGTGCTAAACACCATGTTCTATTACTCTATTAATGCTTGCTCCATGAGTGAATTGTTTTGAAATTGTGATTGTCCATTCCATTCCAATCAGCAGATGTATTCATACATGTACAAGTTGTCAACATTTTTCCTTCTTCTATGAGATTATTACTCATGGGGGGCTGGAATTTTAGATCTGGCATACTGCTGAACACATTTGAACAGGTTTATCAAGACAACAATGACAATTTAAAGGTGTTTATTATATTTATTTGTGCCTTGCTTCTTGCTGAAATAATTGTGACTGTGGTAATTCATGTACTGCTTCATTTGGCTATGTTAAGAAACTAAATATTGAGATCTGTATCTAGCAATCTTTATTAGATATACTAGGAAACTGACCTTAATACGTCAATAGATTTGGTCATTGCTTTTTGATGTCTGTGAGAATAAACTAGCGAGATCTAAGGTAATCTTAAATATATACCATACATTTCAGATATGGCCACTGTAGTTAAAACAACAAGATTTGTACAACATTTGCTGGTTTTAAATGCTGAATAAATAGCTAAATAGTTTCAGTCTTTAAACAGATTAGATATAGTTACATTGATGTTATATTAAAAAAACAAATACTAACAACCAAATTTAGTTGCACCCTGAGAAAACCTGATGTTGCTAGTCAACATGAAAATATCTTTAGGCAAAGTAATTTCTACCGGAAAGCATGTGTCAATGTTGCTGTTTTTGGCAACTGCTCAGCATGTACCTCCTGTCAGTGTTCACAGTACAGTTGGTTGTATACAAATCCACTAGGCATGCAGAGAAATTATCATGGGAAAAAACATGATTTCTTCTGGTAAATACATGTTCATGTTTGGAGTTCATCTCCACCAGGCAAACATCACGATATCTTTGTACATCGACGTGGGCGTAAGAAAACAAACCCAAAAATCAACTGCCTGTTCCAGAGAATACTGATTACACCAGGGGATGTGGGAGCTTGCAGCTCCAACCATTTGGTCATGGCAATCTTCTATGTCACAGCGCGTTTTAGAGAACCAACACTGACAATGACTGTATGGAGAAATTTATCAGAACATCCCGCTGTCTTCTCACAGTGAAGAACGGCAACCACCAGGCTCTTGCATTCGTAATTCCCTTCAAAATATCTATACCATACATGCATGTGTGTATACTCGTTTCTCGCTTCAATGGTTGGATATTTACAGACATATTTTGGCAAGGATAGCAAAAGGCTGCATTTACCCAATGCAATAGGCTGATGTTCTACATCACAAAATTCACACAATTCTGCTGCAGAGTGACAGAAAGAGTAGTGCTGTTTGCACCAAACAACAAGGGAAATATGGGTGAAATAATTTGATGGCCCTTATTATTTCAAGCCCATGAGAGCACATGTGGGATGTTTTTTCGACAGGTGTCCTGACACTGTGGTCATTAAAGATGTCATGGTACTGATCATAAGCATTGGGGATTCAAGACTACATTTTCAATTTAGCCAAAATATCGTCAAGGGCACTTAACCATTATCAGCTTCCGATTAGTTAAGGTGTCCTCTCTCCTTCCCCTGTAACAAAGACATACGTGTGTAACTGTAGCGTGCTATGTGATGTCCACTGATCAAAATCATTAAGGAAACACTTAAATCACACGTCAGTTCTCGATGTAGGAAATGTCTTTACTCTACATTGAGTAAAATGTTGAGAACAAACATCATCGAGTCAAGACAGAGTCTGTGTATTCATTTATGTTTCCATCCGCCTCTACACAGAACATCCTTGAAGCAATTCAAAAGAGTGATAATAGACTTCTAATTTTAGCTGTGAACTGCGCAAAAAACGAGTTTGTCCTGTTTTAGACGTCTGTAGTTTTGTAGAAGAATGGAGGTGTGATCCGACTTATCAAATGCCTGGCAGGGGAGGGGTTTGCAGCGGTTCCATATTTCAGAATAACAATGGTCAAGATTCTGATCCCCTCAAGTGTGAACTTCTATGCGTTGAATGAATTTCGGTAGAACTTTCCTCATATTTGCCCTGTTGAAGTCGCCGAAAACAATAAATACTGCCTCAGGATGAGCATCCTCTAGTCCACTAATTAATCCGTATATGTCTTCCAGCACTCACGTTTGATCATGCGGGGGTATGTAGACTGCTGTGGTAATAGCAGAGCTGAATTCCCCTGGGAGGTAGAAGGGTTGCACTTTTATAGTAAGTAGCTCCGGGTCTGGTGAACAGCGTGTGTTGAAAGTATAGCAACATTTGAGCCCCAACGGGAGTTAACCATAATGCACCATAAAACATTAGGTTTACCTGACTGTAGTTCTGTCCCGCCGGTAGTTAGTAGGATAATCAAGCTGGGGTAATGGCCGCTTCGGGCACCGTAGGATCTAGCGACGTCTTAACAAACGCCAGCACACAGCAGCTCTCGAGGTCCCGCTGAAGGTCATTGAGAGCGTGTGGTTTGTCCTGCGTGTTGTCCAGGGATCGAACATTTGTGAGTAAAATGCTCGGTAACGGCGGCTTGCAGTATCTCGTCCGAGATCTACAAAGGATACCGACACGTTTCTCTCTTTTCTTTCTTCTCCGTCAGCGTGTAGGTGAACAACAGATTGGTGGAAGGACGAAGGAATCAAAGCAACCGCTTCCGATAAGTAAAGAAATAGGTCTGCATTTAGTGATGAACGGACTTCCGAATGTGCTAGTCGATCATAATGAATGAGTTCCGCATGAACAAAAATAAACCAATAGAAAGAGTAACAGCTTAGTGATTTTCGAGCCATTGTCAGTGCAACCTTCCTCTATGACCACGGGTCTGGGTTCATCCCGGTACCTAAGAGCAGTCAGGGTACCATTGGCTAGCACGTGGTGGTCTATGTGACCCTCCAAGGTTATACCTCACCAGACCATCACTGACCCACCGCCGAACCAGTCAAGCCGGATGATGTTCCAGGCAACATAACATTCAACCCTTTTGCTCAGTGTGGACCAGTCCATTTTGGTGTTCTCTCGCAAATGCCAATCAAGCTGCACAGTGCTGGCTGTGAGTCCAGGACATGTGAGGACATGGGCCCTCATACCACCATTATGGAATCTGTTTCTGACAGTTTGGTCAGAAACATGCACACCTGAAGCCCGCTGGTGGTCAGTATAGGGCTCTGGCACTGCTCCTACTGTTCCTCTTCACACAAAGCAGCAGTTCTGCTGCTGGGTTGATGCCCTTCTATGGCATTGTCCACCTGTACTCCTGTAATGCCCCGTCTCCTGGTGTCTCCTCCATGCCCTTGAGACTGTACTGGGTGACACATCTTTCTTGCGACGGGACAAATGGATGTGCCGTCCTGTTGGCATACAGCCCACTGATGTACAGGTAGCTGGGCTACCTGGATGGGCTGCAGGTACCGCCTCATGTCACCAGTAGTGACAAGGACACAAGCAAAACACAAGACAAATTTGGTATTTAATTTGCACCAAAGCAGATTAAATGTATTCCCAATCTCTTATGCTGCCTAACTGGACAGATTGAAATCGAAGAAGTTTAATTGATGTTGTATGTGATGATTACCTGTTCCTTTTGTATTGGAAGGTAACAATTGAAGCATTGACTTCTTATTAATCAAATCGATGCAGCATGTTTAAAGTAAACACAAAGTCTTATTTTTGGTGCATTCTTTCTAATAAATTATGCATTTACTTCACAGTACATTGCATTTTTGAGTTGATTGTCTTTGTCATCAAACCGTTTCCTTTAATATATTTGGTCTCACGTTTCAGCTGTCCACCTTTCACATGCAAACATGTTGAGTTCATCGTTGCTTCAAGAGGGGTTGCCATAAAATATAGCATTTGCCAAAGGCAAAAGGAAATAAGAACAGCTGCCATTGCATATTTCAAGATATGTAACTACTTAGTGTAAGATCCATCTTGTTAGCTGTACTTCTTGCACACATTAATTAAAGTCTCTTACAACTAGATTGCATCATTTCAGTTCCAGATTGCTAGTGTGATGCAATCATCATTAAATGCATTATTATTGTATTCTTAATTTGTTAGATTTAAGACTTAGTTATTGATAGCATATTGTTGGATACAATGTTTTTATGTATATAGTCATATTTGTCTAGATACATTTTCTTGCAAAATAAGCACAGCTCTCAATCCATTTTTTTTTCAAATAATACGAATCAAGGACAAACGTGTTTTCCAGTGCAAGGGGTAAGTGCACTATTTTTAACTGATTAAGTCCAAGACGAGATCTGGCAAGAGTAATCTGTATTCATGATCCGACAACAACTTAATGGATGTATGAATAACTAACGGTACACCTTAAAGGGGACGATACTTTGTGACACAAACAGCATGAAATGTCTCAGACACTCAAAGGCACACTTGCGGCAAGGATGGGAGAGACCTGCCACTTGGATGCCCACGGTATCATAATAATCACAGAAGCAAAACCGCTAGCCTCCTCCCCTTATCTTCATTCTGTCTCCCTTCTTCTACCTCCCGTTCCCTTACAAGGGCGTGGATGCCTTGGACCCATGTGGCGTGTGTGGGAGAGCACCCCCTAAAATCAAAGGGCCAAGCAAGCCACAGGTGAGTCACTCGGATTGGCTTTTATCTGGCCGCTGCTATGTTATAGGAAGTCAGCCGTTTGTGTCTGATCAGGAGTGGAGGGTCGCAAATGATCTCAATGTGCAGCCTAACAGTCAGGAGTTATAAAACAGAGGTGAGACATAAAAAGCAGCTGTGTTAAAATATGTGTTTTGCAATGAGACCTTGGTCCTTGAATACACTCAGAACAATGTATCACTTCAAAATAGAACCACAGAGCAAAACACCCTGGTTCAAATGTTTTTGCTGCTAAGATCAGTCCAAAAAAGCATTGGACATTAGTATACATTGGCTTCTTGATGCCAGGGCATGTTTTGTAGACCGCAAATCTCACTCTTCGTTTAGCATCAGAATTGTAATAGACATTTTCTTGATATCAAATTCTCATCATCTTGAAATCCAACTAAGTGGATCTTTAAACATTTTGAAAGCTTCCAAACACCATATACTAGTGTCATTACAAAAAGCATCCCAAGGTCTATCAGAGCTGCTCTCTAGGGTTGCCTAGCTACTGGGCAGCTGTGAGTCTCTTTTTGCTCCAATCATGTCTATGCTGAACCCGCCCTCCCCAGCCACAGGCTAACAGACGTATAAAAGAAAGCGCATCATGACATGTAAAATATTGAATGTGGAACTGGCACTAACCTATTTTAGCACTTGTTTGTACTTGCTAATCTTATTATTTATTTCATGTGTTATACATTAACAAATATATTTTTGTTAATGTATAATGGATGTCCTGTGCTTTTAAAAATGGGCTTGCAAGTAAACCATTTTACTTTGCTCTTTTACACCAATTGTGTCTTGTGCATGAGGTAGAAGCATATTTCAGCTTTAATCTAACATAGCAGTTAAATACAAATAATAATATCAATCAATCACTCAAGTTTATTTATATAGCACAATTCATACATAGAAGCAATTCAATGTGCTTTACAAGACAAGACATTAAAAGAGAAATAAAAGAGAAATCAAAAAGAATTAAAAGAGAAATAAAATGTTATAACTAACAATCTATCTACAACTTGTCCTCTATTCGCCCGTCCACACATTAACTCAATAACCATCCAATGCAACTCGTTATACAAACATCCTGATATTTTATCCATAGATCATTCACACGATGCAGTGCGCCCACTTACATCCCAGTGTATTCACAATAATACACTCATTGCATTGCAATCTTACTTACATTCACAATATGTATCAGTTTTTGGTCACCATTTTAACAGATTGATTAAGACAGACTTGGATCAATTTAACATGTACAGATTAAAAATAAATAATTAAATAAAAATAAAAAAAGAGAAAAGTTTAAAAGAAAATTTAAAATTCTGGTATAGGGTTTCCATTTTGCTTTTAAAGTATCTATT
This sequence comes from Novumbra hubbsi, assembly GCA_016801125.1. Classification (NCBI taxonomy): domain Eukaryota; kingdom Metazoa; phylum Chordata; class Actinopteri; order Esociformes; family Umbridae; genus Novumbra; species Novumbra hubbsi. The sequence goes on from JACXGK010000551.1 coordinate 28,887, forward strand.
AAAGCTATAGGGCACATTTTGTGGTCAAGGCCTCAGTCATAGACACTATTGTCTCAGTGTTTTTAACCCTGTTTTAATAGGTTTGGGGCATGTCTAAGATCTTCTGGTAGCTTGTTCCAGTTGTGTGCCGCGTAGCTACTAAATGCCGCTTTGCCATGTTTAGTTTGGACTCTGGGCTCTACTAGCTGGCCTGAATTCATAGATCTTAGAGGCCTGCTTGGTTGATATTCTTCAAACATATCAGATAAGTATTCAGGCCCTAAACCATTCAGTGATTGTATATGTATTATTAATAACTTCAATAACAGTTTCCATATTTTTCAGTGCTACAAGAGAAAAAACAAACAAGAAATATTACGGTATGTCAACCAATACAGGCCACGCCTATGACTGCTGCCTTCTTTGAAGATTGAGAGGGTCAGGTCATGGACTGAGTGGGGATAGGTTTAATGAATTAACACAGAGGAGATTGGCTGGATCCAGGCGCAGAGCACAGGAGGTTTATTTGGAAGCCACAGCGATATATCAAGGGAAAGGCTGGCACGAAGTCGGAGGGTAGGCAGAAGGTCGGTAACTGGGTATCAAGGTAGACAAGAGGCCAAAGTACAGATGGCGATAGTCCGGCGAGATGGTCAGGCAGGCATGGGTCAGAATATCGAGAGTGAATTTTACACTTATCTAAGATGAGGTAAGAATACTGGACAAACAGGCTTAATACCATTGTCGAATACCGTTGCAAATCACACAAACAGTACCTCAGAAGGACAGCTTGTGAATGACCAGGCTTAAATAGAGGCTGTCTGGAGAAGAGGGAGAGCACATGTGAACGGCATTAGCTGATTAGTACTCAGGTGATTTGGATCTGCTGTGAGGGGTGCGTTCAAGAGATCAGGTGAATGCATTTCCCAGCCTGGAGGGAAGGTTGAGGATGAGTGGTGACCATATAATAGGTCCGGAGATGGTAGATGATGGAGATAGAATCTGCTAATGATCCTGTAGAGCAAGTCTGGGAAACAGTCAGAATCGTATAGCCGCTGGACTTTATTTCCATGCTGTGTGGCACTCACTTGATTGATGGCACAAGAGGTCTGCCCAAATAGGCAATTTGTTAATTTGTAGATGAAAACACCACATGTACATGCAATAAAACTCAATGAAATTAATAAAAAGAAATAGGATTTCCATTTTCTCACCTATCAATTTGATATCATATTCGCAATTAAGGCCTTATTTCAACACATAGCAGCCCCGGGATGGTGGAAGATCTAAACCTGTCCTTGGATGCATCAAGCTGTTGTGTTCATTTAACCCTGCTGTCTAAACCTGGAAATGTTTGTGCAGTTTATGCTGACCGAGGATGCATTATACAACCAACTACAACAACTGTGCTTGACCCCATGCAGCTCTCTTGGTAAATATTTTGTTCACTTTCAACTCCAGGGGCGTGGGTTTGGGGCCAGTATGGAAAAGATATGAAAGGGTATGCACTTAGTACTACACATAGCTCTGAATAAGAGCATTAATACTACACGCTGTTCCGAATAAGAGCATTAGTACTACACGTAGCTCTGAATGAGAGCATCTGCTATGTGATGTAAAAATAAATGTAAATTATCTACCTGCCAAACCAAAGTTGCTAGAATGTGAGATGACACATGCAACCCTGTACCATGATACTCCCAACAATCAATACATTTACACTGTCCTCTATAGGCCTCCCACTGCTCACACTCACACTGCTCGATGTACAGTTTGAATATGTAAATATTATAATTATGATTTGCAAAGCATGCAATGGTGTGCTACATGGAAACTAAACCTGCTCTCTGAATGTGTACAACATAGTGCTTTATTGAAATATACAGGATAATTATCGTTAGGCCTATAAATAAAATCACACGTTGAGGGTTCTGTTTAGTGTAACCTTTTAAGATGTGACTGTCAGTCAGGGATTTTTAGAGCTATTCATAGCATGGTACACAAGGAGTATAACGATGTGCTATATCAAAATGACAAGGGACAATAGTAAGTAACAGTTGTTTACAACAGATTTACAAAGAGTAAGAAAAAACTACAAATGTAGATTTTTCCTGTGGAAGTGCTAAGATAGTAAAGGAGAAGAACTACAAACATAATTGTAGCCAGGCATTTTAGAATATAAACAAAGGAAGTGTAAGCATAGGCTATATAAACCTTTGGATTATTTCTGTATAAAGTTTCAGTCCAGCCATGGCACCGCAGTCATTTCGCAATAGGCAGTGGCGACATTTTGTAACTGCCATGAAAATATACCGCCTTCAAATTCTAACAGTCCCAAATCTAATAAATCCTATGCCTTGGGAGCATCAAGCTCTATTTCTTAGTTTAGCTGTCTGATTCGGCCATAATACCTTTAATGAAAGGAAAAAATAGACACTCTTGACATCTCTGTAAATATTGCTCATTAAAAAATGGCTTGTGGTGGATAGAGCTCTACAGAGACAGCCCTGGTGTGGAATGTGTTTAGTAAATGCAACTCTTAGCTTCTGCCTGGCCAGGGAGAAGGCCTGGCTGCTGGTATTTTATGCCATAATCTTGTCTCAATGGGCACTTTGTCATGTTGCATTTTCATGGTGAGGCAATTGAAATGTGCCACGCTGGAGCATAGCAGACCCTGATCATATTTATTGTCTCAAAGCTGGGAGAACGATCCTTTCCTCGCATTCACTTCAAAGTGTTCCTGAGCCCTTAGTGCGTCTCCTCAGGCCCCCCGTCCCAAAAGAAAGCACTGAAATGGCTTTGTGATTAACCATTGAAGTTGTTGTGTTAGGTTAGTGGAGAATAGATGCACCAGGTTAAGATTTTACATGTGCATTGTGTGTGAACAACATAAAACAATATCACTACCGCTGCACATGTGAATCTCATATTTTAAAGGAACGGTCTCGATTTCGAATTAAAAAGACAACAGCTTCATCTATCACAATACATTTGAAGTTCACCCCATGAAGACAGTACACCTTCCACCAGGGTGGCCAAGCATCCTCGCCAAATATACACACATTCCCTCAAACCTATAAGTACTTTCACCTTGCTCAGACTTTCCACATTAGAACTTGACCTACCCGGAAATAACACTATGGGGAAATGGAAAGTAGGTGGGCAGATGTCAGTTTGCACACAAGCACACTATATTAGGCTTCTGCGTTTAACCAAACCCGTCCGTATTGGGGAAGGGCAGGGAGTCTAGAGAGCATTTAACATGGTAACTCCTCGACCACCCGAAGCAAATTATACCAGATTCAGGGTTTGTCAGTGACCAAACAGAAATATGTGATGCATTCAATAAGCACTTTATCTCTATGTTTTTGAAAGAAGAAATTGCCAATATTATTGTAACCGGTCTATGGCATCAGCTCGTCTATCTTCTAGGGAAGAAGAATAAAATAAGCCTGTTTTTAATTTCCTCAATTTTACAGAAAGTGAGGCCTTATCTGCCTTATCTGTAATAGATTCTAAGAAAACAGTATGCGCTGACAATCTGGACCCATATTTACTGACGTGTGATTGTTGTTACAGTGACACACATCTTCAATCAAACACTAGGACAGATTCCTTAATGCTTGGAAAAACAGCTTTTGTTTTACCACTCCTCAAGGGAGGTGATAGTAGTGAATTGGATAATTATCGGCCCATCTCTAAGCTTGCCTGCTTGGCAAATTTGGGAAATTTCAAGTCAGTGGGGAATAAGGAACTACAATCATTTGTAATGATTAAAGAAATACTATTTCAAGCATTCAATTGTCTTTCAGACCTAAACACAGTACCACTATGGCCACAGTACGTGTTGTAAATTGCTAATGTTGCTAATGCCCTAGACAATAGATGCCTCTGGTGAAGTTTAACGTGTGCATTGTGTGTGAATCATGAACACAATCACACTACCGCTACACATGTGAATCTCATACTTTAAATGAACTGTTTCTCTTTTTAATTAAAATGACTACGATTGAACTGCTTCATCTGTCAAATTGAATTTCTTTGTAGATTATTTTACTGCCTTTTGCACTGTAGACCATGCTATACTTTTTAGGAAGCTTTCATCAAAGGACTAGGACCGGACACCTGTCATATGTTTCCTGATCTAAAGGGAAAAAAAGACAGGCTGATAGGGAGACAGTAACCAGTCAGGGCCACTGGAGTTGGTAAAAGGTGTCCTACAAGGTTCTATAGTGGGTCCATTACTGTTCATTGTCTACATAAACAATATCAGTGACAAGACTAGAAAGAGTCAAATTCATCTTACGTTGACAGCATTGTCATGTACTCCATTGCTTCGGCAGCTGACCAAGCATTATTGCAGTTGGAAACATATTTTTAGATACTAGGGTCAAGGGTATTTTAAATGCAAAGCAAATTTTATGATTTTTAATGGGTCCAAGAAGACAATTGTACTCACGTGCTTAGTTAATCAAGTATTTATCAAATCTGATTAATCAAGTCTCTGCATATAAATATTTGGGTATATGGCTCGATGATAAACTGTCTTTTACTTGTCCTGATTGTACATGACTTGCATGTAAACCTTAAGAGTAATACATGAGGCCAGATTGTGTAGGCAGTTCCTGAATGACAAAGCTATTGATGCCATTGACTGGCCCTCATGTTTCCCTGACCTAAATCCAATTGAGAACATAACTAGGACATTTTGTATCAGTGCATCCGACTCTACCAAACAGCGCCACAGACTGTCCAGGAGCTCACCGATGCCCTGATCCAGGTCTGGGAGGAGATACCCCCGGAATCCATCTGCTGTATCATCAGGAGCAGGCCCAGACAATGTCAGGAGTGCATACAGGCACATGGGGGCCATACACACTATTAAGTCACATATGAGCTGCGTTGATGAACTTCAAGCAAGTTGGAACAGCATTTGATTTCAATTGTTAACTTGTTTCGGTATACGTTAACTATTGTTAACTATTTAATGTAGGAGTTTGAATCCAGCTCTATCAGCTGTTTTGGTTTCCATTGAATGTTATGTGATTTTGTCCTGAAACAAATTACACCATGTTCAGTAAAGATTTTGATCTTTGATTATTTCCTGCATCAAGACCCGATGTGAGTTCTATTCATTATTTTGAGCACTGTCTTAGTCTGTATATCTGTCTGAAATCAGGCTTTAATAATTATTTGGGGCTATCTGCTTTGGTCAGGAATAGATGTACATATCACCATGCCAGTTTGGGTTTCAAACTAACAACAATCTCGTTGTTAGCTCTAACTATTAGGCAAACTGTCTCACCTGTGACATTATGATAAAATTGCAACAAGACATAATGCCTGTAAACATAAAAGTATCAGACACCATCGATGAGCAGTTAAAGCAGAGTTGGTGATGTGATTGGTAGCATTTGTACATTCTGGAGTGATGCAATACCCATGTACAGTATGTATAAGTTGAAGGCCAGAGAGATGTGTGGAACACTACTGGTTTAATGTTCCCGCATTATGAATTCACTCTGCACCAACAGGGCCTATTATCAGTGACTTTGAAATTAATCTGGGTTTCCAACTTTGTGTCAAAGTGTCCAACTAAAACATTATATTAGATCCATTTTAGAGCCCCATAAGCCGATGGAAAACACATGGAAGAAAATGAACAGAGCTCTGCATCGCTTTGAAAGGCACATCAAAAGAAGGTATCTAAATGTCTTAAAATACAATAAAAAGCCTGATTTGCGGGGAGCTTTGATGTATATTTTTCTCATGTTCCAACAAAATTACATCTTGTGTAGTACAAAATATATGCAGGCAATGATAAACTCTCAAATCCGCAAACAAGGCATAGCTTTTGTAATAACCCCCAATGCTACGACCCCTGAAGTTAAATTTTCTCTAGCAAATATTTAGATTGCCCAAGTGACAGGTGCATGTAATGACAAAGTTACAAGGACATACAGTGTGCTGCATAACTGTTTGAACAGTGATGTTCTATAAGTTAGGCTTTTTACTCCAGCATTTCAATGATACAATGAAAATACAGGTTAAAGTACAGACAGTCAAAAATAGCAAGATGTTTGTACACAGTCCTACATTAAAGTGTACCACAATTTATTGGTCAGTTAGCTTCACAGCTATCCCTTTTTAGGCAGATGTGTTTGTTTGCATCATGTGGTGAATGTTCAGTATTGATTCCGCAGCAGGTTTTGGATGTGGAATAGTTTGATGATATCTTATATACAATATGTGACCATAATGACACCAATACATCCGGATATTTCTTGCAGAAGCATGTCAAAAACATTAAGCTTGCCAAAATGAACTGTCTGATTCAGTAAGAATTTGCCCTATTACTCAGTGGTAATATGCACCGATCAACTGTAAACAAACTCGAAGTGCACAAGTTGCCCATCAGATTGGTTGTGCTAATGTAAACTCAACCATGCATTCAAGATCAATGATTTCTCACAAAAAAATGCAATGCCATGAAACTTAACAACAATACGTTCTCTACAAATCTGACAAGGACTTCCTCCTCTGGTATAATGGTTTAGAATATCGTTTTTATATTTTTATTTCAAATAAAACAAATGAAAGCAACTCTGATATAAAAGTGCAATATCTAAATAAATTATACATTTCTAGCAATTTAAGTTTCATTTAACTTAAGCATGTTGTTGCATTATGATATGTTGCTTTGGTTATACTTGATTCTGAGAGTCCCAATTTCCATCTGTAGATGTTCCATAAATAGTAATTTTATTTTTACACTTTAAGCAAACTTTCAACAGACTGTTGATAAACAACTGCTATCTTAGGTTACATTTGGAGTTATGTGTATCATAAGGTTTAGGTAAGTGATAGAATAAAGGTTTGAGTTAGTAGTTAGTTCAAATGTTAGTCAGTAAACAATCTGTAGAGCATCAATAGACACATTTTTGGGACTGATAATTGATCTTGTAGCTTTTATATCGGTTGTGATCTAAAAAATCCACAAAATGCATCTTTTCAGGCAGTGAAAATAAATGTATTTGCACACCAAAGCCTTCAAACAATTTTGCAAATACATTGGTTGTGACATTGAACATCACAAACACTTATTTTCTTTGAATCCAAAGAAAACATTTAGATTTTTTTTCATGTTGCTATATAATTATTAGTTGTTGTTTTTTTTGTTTTTGTTTCTAGTTTAATACCTAAGTTTAATTTATAATTTTTAATTTAATTTAATTTAACTTCATTAAATGAAATTGATAGCTACAGAAACAAGTGTAATCCTAGAATGTTCCAGGAAAGGAAACAGCATACACTAAGATTTACAAAGCAAGACAAAATCAATTCTGACATTTGCAGCCTTCTGCATACATTGTGGAAAATATATCAGATGCCAATTACCTTTATAGGCTTATGAAATGTGTTGGTGTTTGCCATTTTATTATTTTAAAAGTGTAATAACCATTTACCAGCCATATATAAACCTATACAGAAATGAAATGCATGTTTTGAATTGATTAAACACAACTTGATGATGGAGAAAATGCTATCATACGTTTTTATATGCTCATGAATTCTTAATGGTGTGAGTTGATTCAGAGAGTGCCAATAAAATCAAGAATGACCTTGGTTATGCAGACAAGATAATTATCTATTAAAATCAATGGCTGGCTCTTTAAAGAATGGAAATCACCAAGGCAGGTCATAAAGGCAAAGGCAGTACGGACATTGAGATACCCCACAAATTTCTTCTTGAAGGGGGCTGAGCCTCTTTGGTTGGCTTATTGTCTTTAGTCTGAGTGGGGACATCCCATAATCATGCCGTATTGAGGCTGGGTTTCTTTGGTTGGCTTATTGTCTTTAGTCTGAGTGGGGACATCCCACAATCATGTCGTATAGAGGCTGGGTCTCTTTGGTTGGCTTATTGTCCTTAGTCTGAGTGGGGAGTGGCCCAAAATGGGACATCCCAGTATCATGTCGTATTGAGGCTGGGTCTCTTTGGTTGGCTTATTGTCCTTAGTCTGAGTGGGGAGTGGCCCAAAGTGGGACATCCCACAATCATGCCTGGTTGAGGCTTTGACAAGCAAAATGTATATTATCTTTCTGAAGTAGCATCTTATGATCACAACCCCTTCCATCCACTGTTGACTTTGAATTTGCTGTGTTGTCCTGCTGTGTTAGACTCCACCAGAACCTTTGCCAATGATTCAACTGTATGTATCATCTTACGTCTGGTCTACTAATGGGTTGTTGCCATTGACCAAACATAGCAGCAACATTCAGAATGCTCTTCTCTCCCTTCTTAACCGTGTAAAGGTGGAGGTAGTCAGAGAAACCCTTGAAGTAGGGTAGTGGTGCTCTACTTCTCTCCCGAGGTCCATAAGTACAAACTGATTGAAAGAAGAAGCCAACGTAATGGTTGGGAAAGACCTGATTGTGCCTCATCCAATGAAACTGTAATATGCTGTGAAAGTGCGTCCCTCTCTGCTTTACAGTTCAGAATGAGAGCGATACGAGTCAAGAGAAAGTGTGCACACAATATGTGATGATTAATGATGTTAGGGGCAATATGCGCCGCTGAAAGTTATACTGAAGATACTGTATTGAGATATGTACAGAGGACTAAGATACCTATCCAGATTAGCACAGATTCTTGCCTTCTTTCCAAAAGTGAGTGATCCCCTTGGGAGTGGAGGCGCAGATAGGCAGAGCAGTACACAAAAAGGAGCGATACTACTTCAGGTGAAAGCGGTTGGGACAACTATTACCTTTCCAACGGAAACCTGTTCTGAAGTGACCACCTAGATTTCTGTAAATGCAATTATTTGTTATTAGAATGATTCAAAGGTTATTCATTTTCTCATTTCAGTATCTTTGGACGCAAACATAATTTTTACCATGGCAGTCCACAAACAACATTCTTTTCTGGTTTAGCAAGGTGTTGTCTCTGATTGATTTAATTGCATATTAAAACCCTCTGGAATTTTGCGAGTGGTTTGAATGGTGAATTATGCTTCCAGGGACCATGTGGTCAGGTGTTGTTACAGAAACCATTTAGGGCTTAGGGGTATATTCAGTTCTGAATCTTTCTGATGTATAGTATACGTATACGTACAGGGCGGAAGTGGTCAACTAATTTCAAACACAATTAACCTCTGTTGTTAGTAGTAATGAGTACTCCAGGTGCTTTACAGTATAACAATAAATTTTGGACATATTCATTATATAACCGTTTCATTCCACCAGACTGCAATCTTGCTGAAGAGGCCATTTTGAGTGTTTACTGATAAGTGATTAAGTGAGTAATGACTAAAGAGGCTATTGACGGACTAAATCTCACCATTATGAACAATTCTCAGCCCAGATTGCAGTCAAGGGTGGATTTATTATGTGACAATTATTGCATACTGTTGATGCTCCTACCTGTTAGTAGCAGTTTCTCAAGCTGGTCTCATAACTGCCGGCAACAATGGATGGCTTTCATCACTTGTTTCTAATGGCTTTGTTGTCCTTTATTGTTTTTATTTCAGGAAGAAAAAAATATGCTTGGGAAAACGCAATCAACCGTCAGAAACAATTACTGTCATAATTCTGATGTATTAAAAGCAATTTGGTGCTGTTGCTTGCCTTATTACAGTAGATTCCAGGGGTCATTTACTGCTTAATTGACTCGCCAGCAGAAACAGGAAACCACACAGCTCCCAGCAGCCACGTTGTTTGCATTCTCAATGTGGCAGGATCTCCTTGTTGATCCTGGCAGGTGCACATTTCAGGATTACTTTCAGGTTGTGCCTTGGGAGAAGTGGGAGAAAAAAAGAAAGGACTTAGCAGACGTAGTCAGAAACAGCCGACAGGGAGGTGTTTGACAGTTGGGGGGCGGGGATTCTAAAGGGTCAATGTGAAAACGACTGAAATGGCTGAACAGTGACATGAAAGCATTTACTAAAAATAACTGTTATAGATAGGATTTACTTTACAATCCATTGGTATCCATCAAGGGCTCGTTTTGGATAGCTATGGATCAAGACATGGGTTAATGACATTTTGTTTGGGTCAAGTATTGACCTTTTCTATCAAATTGTGTGTGGGTTTTCCCAAGGGGTCTAAGCAATCCAAAATATTTTCGTACACAGCATATTGAGAAGCCTAGTCAATGTGAAATAATGTTGGTGTTGCACCCACAAATTCAGACTACTTGGTTCAACTACATTAAAAGTCAGAAAATTAAATAAAATCAGTAGTACTTTATTTGGCAAAATGGAAATAACAAGGTAATAACAAGGTTGTTTCCAAGAAACAATATAGAAACAAAAAGGAAATGACTGGGTAACAACATGGTAATTAGTAAGCACATTTCTGTGGAATATAATAGGTAACTGCTTTGTTGTAGGAAAAATCTTTGTGACTGAGAAGGCAACACAAGGTTAAAGGGCATGCTAGTCACGCATTCATTATTTGTTAAACAAAGATACTGGAAGTAAAAAAACATACAGAATGAATACCACAACAACCATGTCAGAATGTGATAATTACCCTTCCACAGTTTATATGTTGTATTCCTGCATTTCATTACTTTATGGACATTACTGTTATTTCAGCAGAACTCAATTGTATTTACAATTATACACCGTGTAGTTTTACTGCAATGCTGTTGTCCTATTAACATGCAATTCTGCATTAGCCTCCTCTATTTTTTTCAAATGTTGTTAACCTGCCATTTCATATGTATTTCGAGTCCATGGATATTCATGGATCTTTCCACAATTGTTTATATAGATCAGTGTTTCTCAACGGGGGTGTTCAGATGATGACGGGGGGCGCTGGATGAAATATTTTGATGAGGGGGGCGTTCAAATTAAGGCAAGTTTACACCAAAGATTCATGACAATGGGAATTTCAACAATAGTAGTTTACAACTACTTGCAAAAAACTGTGGTCTGCATTATACAAACCTGCCAGTTGGACAATCCATATGTATTAATATCTGCAACAAAATGAATTCCTCTTTCAGTTGTCCGATCAGAAAAGTAAAAAATGTGGTAGTCTATTACTGGTACAAGCTAGGTCATCCCACATTCTACAGTGTAGCTGTATCACAAATGTACATTATTTACCCCACCGCCCGCGAAAGTGCCAACCTCTTAATAGGCTTGTGGACAAGCTCAAGACATGCCTTCAAGCAACTAAAATTGGCCAGGTGCCAGTGAAATGCAAAATAACAGACGTAAAGCGTTTGAAGCTAAAAGGTTGAGATCACCACCAAGAATGGTTACGTTTGGTTTTAGCTATCGGGGGTTCCCGAAAGATAAATTCCCTTGTCCTGAGGACAAGTACCAGAAACATCTCAATGTCAAGACCTGCATAATGTCAATTTCTTTCATTTTTTGCAACGCTAGGAAGCAACATATCAGAGAAATTGCTCAGAACACGAACAAATACCTTCAGTATGCAATAGAATACTTTAGTTATGGCTTCATAACTATATGTTTATTGTGTGAACAAGTTTTTTTCAAATGGTGACAAAAGAGGCGACAAAACCCTCACTTCTGAAGAGCCAGCTTGTTTTCTGTTGGAACAATTCATAAGAATGATTATTGTTTGGCTTTTCTGATTGGCTGTGGTTTCAATAATATTTGAAAGTTAATTTCTAGCTGTTTCTGGTGGGCTGCAGTTTGTGATACCTAATTAAAGGTTTGAGTGTAAAATGTATGTAAAAGCCGGTGTGATTGGCTGCTGTTACCTAATTAAAGTTAAATGTAAAATTTTGTTTTGTGTTCACTAGGAAATTAATATACCTGTGGTTTGTCATTCAATGATGTGCATTTGCGATGATAACAATAGTAACAACAATAATAATTTCGACAATAACAAACATAACAATGATTATAACAACAATAAGAATCATAAAAATCATATTAATTAATATTCAGTTCAATTAGCCTACAACTTATTTGGTGGGGGCCGGTAAGAGACCTGGATAATGTATAGGGGGGCTCTGGCCCGAAAAAGGTAAGAGACCTGGATAATGTATTGGGGGGCTCTGGCCCGAAAAAGGTTGAGAACCACTGATAAAGATGCAGCTTGTAACAGTCTGAATGTTGCTGAATTTGAACAGTCATGCCTCTGTAACTATCTTCTATCTACCAGTAAACTCTATATTACCTTGCATAGCGTACCTTTCAATTGAGTTGTGATTAAATAACAGGAATGTGCAACATATCAATTGTTGAAGGGTTGTAGTGTAGTCTTCATTCTGTATGGTTTTATGGAACTTTGCTTTCCAGTCCTTTAGCATAAACAAACAAACTTTAAATGCCCTACCTACCTTCTCAGTTTGAAAGCTTTTTTCCCTACAACTTTCCTAGCAGTTAACTTGTATTTAGCATGTTTACTATTGATCTGTAGTTACCAAATTGTTAACCAGTTGTTTCCTCTTTGTAGCTATGTTGTTTCCTAGAATTATCCTAGTTATTACCTCGTTAAATGAAGTGCTAATCCTGCTAAAATGTGAGCTGCAGCCAAATGCTCCCTACCGGCTCTTTCTAAATCTGACAAACAACGGATCAACAATCATTGCCTATATTTATGTACACAATAACAATCAGCCTATATACCTCAGCACACAACAATTTTCCCAAAGCATGAATATGATCCTATTTCTTAAGCTGACATAAATTAAGCAATAATAATGTTGCACAACCAGTAAACAGGTTAATATTAGCTGTACCTAGCTAGCTCACATCTGCAAAAATACAGCCAACCAAATAATCTTGATTACCTCACTCAGCATCACCTTATATGTGCTTTTCAAAATTTTCTTACCTGAAACAATAACACGCTGGGTATTCTCCCTTGGTAGCCAACGAGCAGCTGAAGAGTGAGCTCGACACCATACCCCCAATCACTGGAGGAGTCCAACGCTTGAAAAATGCTCAAAATGCATGTATCTGCTTCTATATGTTACTGTACACACAAATACAAACACAAACCCCACACATTCCATTTAGATATCACATTGGCACACAGCAGCACATTTACATTCAACGTTGGATTCCGGACGGGGCAGCACTGAGAATTTCACAAAGGCCATTTTCTATTGGAGTGAGTATAAGTGGAAGGTTTGGGGAAGGTTGATCTAAGTAGCCTTAATCTCTAAAATTGCACGCACTAAATGGTGTGTTACAGCAGAGTGAAGTGATCTTTCCCAAGTTTACATCAGATAGACTTTTATTATAAATATTCCATAAAAGACACTAAAGATGAATGCCGTTGGACTTCTGTTTTTCTTTCTGTTGTGTTCGTAGAATGTCCAGTCCTACAAATTAGACTTTCTGCTATCTTTGGAACTGGATGTGCTGTAATGCCTAACTAAAATACAGAGAAGACACGCTGTGCATTAGCCACCAAAGTGGTTTGTTCACGAAAAAGTGCTGTCACTCAAACAGGTAGGGAACTAACAAACACAATGTATTTTCAACCCTCTGAACAGTAGGGGGGAACAACCAGACAAAACAAAACTACGGGACTGGTGGAAAAATAAACGAGCCAGCAACAATGAATAGAGTAACTATCTTTTCATTATCTTAAATGTGTGTCCTAAATACCCCAAATAACACATGAAACATTTAAATTAAATTAAAAAAATCTCTGTAAAACATGAAACATTTAAACTTAAACTGAGGTCCGGAGATGGTAGAATACAAAGTAGAACTACTTTGGGCAAATGCACATTAGACAGTTGTACATTTTTCCTTGGGTTAGATTGAGATATTTGGTTCCAATTGCCGTGTCTTTGTGATACACTGAGTGGGTGAACGGATGATCTCTGTTTGTATGGTTCACAGTGTGAAGCATGGAGCCGAAGGTGTGATGTGGTGGTGCTTTGCTGGTCTTTAGCGATACCCAATCTGGTTTGCGCATAGTGGGTTAATTCGTTTTTCCACAGGTCAATGACCCAAAACACTCCTCCAGAGTGTGTTAGGGCTTTTCGACCAAGGAGATTGATGGTGCCTCATGAGTTGGCCTGGCGTTCACAATCACAGAACCTCAACCCAATTGAGATGGCTTGGGATGGGTTGGACCACAGAGTGAAGGAGCAGCAACCAAGTGTTGACCTAAGCGTATGTGGGCACTGTTTGAAAAGGAATTCCAGGTGACTATCACATTAATCTGGTTGAGAGAATGCCAAGAGTGTGCAAAGCTGTCATCAACATAAAATGGTGGCAACTTTGAAGACATTAAAATGTAACTTAATTTAGTTTTACACTTTTTTTGGTTCATAGTTTTGATGTCATGTCTATTATTTTACAATGTGGAAAAGGGTAAAAATAAAGTACATTTTAATGGGTAGTGTCCAAACATTTGACTGATTCTACATACATGAAATAAATACAATAACAGTTTACTGAGCGATCAACATAGGTGATTATTAAGTAATACACAGCTGTAAATGTTTTCTAACAGTTTAGCTGTTCTGATCTAAAAAAAAACAATTATGCAGATATGTTATACCAATCTGTTTATCTACACCTTTTATTTATAACAAGATCGAAGCGTCCTCTAGTGGATTATTGTACAGGTGTTGATGTATAGCCTGCTGAGAGCAGGTCAGTTCTGACAGAGGGGTTTCCACGGGGGATGTGTTCTGGTTAGGTGACAAACGGTCTCAGCTAGAAATACTTTAGAAATATTTTACACAACAGACATATGCATAATGCATTATGGAACATTATGCAGGTACCCATTAGGCCATATAATACAGCAAAAACACAGTATAACCTAGTCAAAGACACTTAAGAAGAGTCCTAATTCCTTTTGGAATGCTCGCAATGCTTTGTTAGTATAATCTAAATGTGTGCTTATAAGGTACAGCAACAGAGTGCTTCATCATTACTGGTAAATATATCCCTCAGGGATCATACAGCCTTACAATGACCATTGGTGTTATTAACATCAAATGTTTTGTCAATGATTTGCACATCATTGTTCCTGCATCATAATCTTTGCTGTGGTGTGTTGTGCATGCTGATACTGTACAGAGCAATATCGTTTTGTTGAAGACAAAAATCATTGACTTTGCTTGCCATTCTTTTTTGAGTATAAGTTAATGACAAATTTCCCAGCAATTCGTGTTGTGTTATTCACTTTTCTTAATAACGCAGTGGGAAAACGCCAATGAAGATCTGTCAATATGACATTTTTGAAAGGTTTACTTTCATGAAAGCAGAAAATGATCACTCCAGAATATATTAGTGCAACCTACCTGGTGCATTCCCTGGTCCACCCGTTTCTTGGGCCTTTCAAGCAATCCAAGATGACTATGGTGTCCGTGCTATAACAAACCACAGAATGATAAGGATGCTTCAACTATAATGCGCAGCTCATTGACAAAACATTAGAAGGTAGTTACATGGATGATCATTATAATTTGTATGGCCCTTGAGAAAAGACTTAATGTTGTATAATGCATTAAGTTTATGGGCGTTTAATGAAGTGCTACCAATACTTTCTAAAATGATTTATTTTTAATACATTTTCTGATATGCCACGTTTAATAAACCACGTTTGTTTTCTCTCTAAAGACAGATTGGTGTAACATAGTGTCACGAAGGGGGGGTGTGGCGGAACCAAGTACGAAACAAATATGAAAAACAGAGATTTATTAACACAAAAACACCAAGAGACCAAACAACGGGACATATATACACACACAAATCCCAAAGTGGGAACAGGTGCGTGTAATCAGCCACGTAAATCCGGGGTACGTTCAAATGAAAAGTCTTGGGATTGATAATGAAAATACTTTTTGGGGGCATCACTAGAGAGTAATAGTGTCCGATTGCTGAATACGCAGGGTAAAATAGTATATATGAGGGTGGGAATCGATACTGTAATTAAAAGCGATTAATCCAATGTTTTACGTTTGGTAGAATCACTAAAATAAAGCAATAAACACAATGAAGAATATTTTAATTAGAGCATATTATGACATCTTGTAAACTGTAAACAATACTACAAAGTAGTAATCACCATCAATTATATGTCGCATCATCATAAACAACAAAGCTTTTAGGCCCGAATGCCAATGTCCACCCTAAACCCTAAGCCCTAAGCCCTGAACCCTAACAGACTTAATTGACATCACCTGCTAAGTGATTGAGTGCAAGAGGCTGCAAGGGCTCAACAAGCTATAAATAGGAATGGGACAGCACTATAGTAATGTTCTTGGATCAAATCTGATAAAAGCATATTTGAAATGTACAAACTACACACAGTTCAGGCTATATGAACCATCAGTGAACTTTGTGTTTATACTTACATGTAAACCTTTTTCTAAACATGAAGAAATGTAAAGGATGAACTTGTAAATCCATTTATTGAGTTCCGCATACACTTTTACCACGTTTGAATGAATTTTGTCACACAAATAAATTTGATATTTCCATACAATCCAATATTTGCCCTTAAAAACAAGGGTTTGAGTGATTAAAGGATGGACATTATGTAATAGGCCAACGCCCTATTGCAACCTCTGAATTCCTTAATTTGGGCACAATTACCAGCAACAGAAAAATCGGCCTGTTAGTAACAACAGTAGCAAATCAGAGGAAACAATATGAGACAAATTTCTTCTAGTCTAATTTTTCATTGTTGAGCATTAGCATTATCTGATTCAGGCAGCACACATTTCTATCAGATCTCAATGTGTCAGCGCTTTCTGCCTATTTCATTTCCAAATCTTTTAAGTAATCCCACAAGCCATTCTTATGTGCTGCTCTACATTCTGAAGAGTTGCATAATGACTCCTGGGTGATCAGGAATGTATTATCGGATTCCAAGTTTTTTTTTCTAGAAGATAAATTAAATGTGAAGTGCAGTAGAGGCGATAGTTGAACGTTGTGAACTATGTGGAATGTTGGAGAGGAGCCTGGGGCCATTCGCAATGATATTAGGGCACTATAATTCAATTTGAGTCTTCTCTTAAGATGGTCTCTCTCTGGCTTCCATAATAAACTGCCATGGATCATTTTAAATACCACACTGCCCCTCAGTGTGGATTTCACACCACACCTCAGTGTAGGTTTCACACCTGAATTCCCAATGATGGCCCTCCAACGCAATGTACTCCCCGGGCAAAACCACTTTATAACATTGACATTTAGGGAAATAGCCAGAACATGGATGGCATGCGTTGGCAAATAGATGCATTCTACCCGGAGAGTGACATGTGTTCATGAACAGGTCAGTTATTACGTCCATAAGGTTTGGGAGCCTTTAGAGTGACTGTGGACTAACATACTTGACCTCTTTACCCATGTACACCTGCACTATGGAACGGTTTACACGTCCAAAGAGCGCTACCAGGATGTGGACTGTACGGTGCTTCATACGAGCACCTTTATCAGGTTCCTATTTAACCGAAAGCTGTTTTCCCACCCGCGTGGAAACCACCGCATCCCGACAGCATGACACCTGTTGAGCAGTACAAATTGACAATATGTGAGCCTGTAAACCTCCATAGACCGTGTAAGTGGTGCTGAACCAGAATGTCAGCCCAATAAATGATAAAATAAAGCCCATTTGTGTCCCATTTTGGTTTTGCACAAATATTGGTGTGCTTAGAATAATGTAAAGCACACCCGATCGGCATGCGGGACACGGATGAGGGAACTCAAAGGGGATAGTTTGAATAATAAATGGTGCCAGCTAGAAAAACAGGGAGGAAACGGAGGACTGCGTCAGCAGATATGAGTCTAACAAACTAGAACGGGGTTCCACGTATGCACGGCCTATGAAATTCAACCAGCCACCCTCACCCAACCCCCACACACACACACACACACACGTGAGCGTGTGAATAAAACAAACAGCTCAGCACTTGACTGGTAACGTGGAAAGCCCCCCCCCTGCTTACCGCATCACATCCACTCCGCCGCCCCCGTCGCTGCGTCTCACTGCCCGGGTCTCCATCCCAGGTTCGCCGTCTCTCTCTCGTGAACTGCACATTAG
>JACXGK010000551.1:46971-102882 GCA_016801125.1 Novumbra hubbsi
CCCCCCCCCCCCCCCCCCCCCCCCCCCCCCCCCATTACGCGGTCCCATTTAGGACATCTGAAAAGTCACATTTTCACATCTGCCTGGTCCAAGACGAGGCATTCAGGTTGTGTGTTGGGCGGGCCGATGACAGCCAATAAGAGGGACCCGCGAGAATGTCTGTCTTTTCATTGAAAATCAATTAGCACAAGCGGAAGTCACATCTTTTGCGTTGATTTGATATAGTTACGCAAATAGGCATGTTGGCAGGGATTTACATAGGAATTTGTTTTCCGAATTGTGCAATTTTATGGATCGACCAATCTGTGACCACAGGGGCCGCAGCTGTTGCCGGGTGGATCTCTTGACGGTGGGTACCTAACTGAACGGAACATGTGAATGGAATATCTGCTGCTGGAAAGAAACAAGAAAAGCAAAAGCATTGTATAAAGCTTTGGTCGTATCTGCCCTTGAGAAAGATCTTTGGTGAAGTCGTTTTGCAGCGGCATGAGAAGATTGATACGCCTAACGTTAATAGTCCACAAAGACAGCAGGCGCAAGGCAGAGACAGCACACGCAAGTGAGAGAGAAAGACAGGGAGGATGTAGGCCTGACAGCAGTTAGAGGTGAGGCCCTGTAACTGCAGACACACGTCTATGTAGCCTAATACAACCCCGTCATTGTGGTGCCCAACATACAAAGCAATATTCAGCAATTATCTTTTGAAAGATGCGTTGCTCACTTTACACAATGCAAACAATTGTGTCTGCGACATTACCCACACCGGTGTCCCTGATCACTGTCCCTGTGTTAGTTGCTCGTTCCTTTGTGTTTGTAGTCATTCATTGTCCGGTTTACATCCCGCAGCAACATTGTTTTTGTGTAGTTAATGTAACCATTTCATGTAACCATTTTGTTCTTTATTAAAAGCCCCCGTGTTCCCCCTGCGCCGGAGTCCTGCCTCCCGTTTCCACGCTACAGCGGGATGCTTTATTTCAGCTCATCGTAAAAGCAGTGCCAGCAGTTACTTTTCTCTGTTTTTTGGTTCAGCTTCTTCTGTTTCTGTGTTCTTTGGTTTCACCTGTGTCTCGTTGGTCTCACGTTGTCACTGTATTAGTCTCCTCCTCCCAAGTGTCTGACTTTGTTGTATGTGACATTCCATTTTCAGGCCTTTTTTGTTTTCTGTCGGTTGTTAAATCTGTTTATTAGAAGTCCTTTGATCCATCACTTCTGAGCTTGTGTCCTGTCGCTACACAAGGGACATCACGTAAAAAGATTGGGCCACCATTTTAGGTGATGTGTATATTGTCGCTGTTAATTAAACATTTTTAAATAATAAAAAAAAACAGTTTTTTATTATTTGAAACTTCAGCAGTCCCAGGAGACAATTATATTTAAGCTGGTCCTTTACTCAGTGGCGCTAATGCACCCCATTAAAAGAGCACCTCTAATATTTTAAGTGCTTTAAAGGTCAAAATGCTGGAGGGGGGTTCTAAACGGCCCAGAGCAACCATAGTGGACCTCCTCAATGTGCTAATTAATTGTTAACTTCAATCGTTTTTATGCTTAAGGTTCTGGAACAGAAAACAATTACATATTTGTATCTTGAATGAACTTTAACTTGATTCATGCGGTGATCCAAGTCAAACATTTTACATGGGTGTCCCGTCGCAGGTACGAGGCAGGACAAAGATGGAGGGGGAAACTAAGAATGAACAAATACAGAAACTAGAATGTAAAGACAAAACAGTTTTGCAAAGGTTTGAAAACTAAATAAAGACTGACGTGGAACTCCAGGTGGGCAGGAACCCAGGTGAAGGTTACGACGAAAAACCCTGGGTCTTTTTAAGACTTGGAAAGAACATATTTTCTATATATGCCTTTCACACGCATCATACTTACTGTACCTATTATGCTCAGGAATATAACAGCAGAAAACCTTCCCACTTGCTGGTCAATAGATGTTCTCATGGAGTTTCCATTCAATACAGCCCTGGGCATTGGAGGGCACCAAGAGGGGTATTAAATAAAAACTGAGTCATGTCGTGATACAATTTGGTGTTGCAACTATGTTGCAATCTTTTTCCACTCAAAATAAAAACCAGTTCAAATATCTTCTGCTCTGTCTGGAATATGGCGACCCGGACTATCTGCAAGTTCCCCTTGACTGCAATGACCATCTAGTATCTAGACTTTTTACACTTACTGTACTCTACTCACATGTTTGTCACATTTATTATCTTTGTGGGGAGACACACAGCTCTGGAAAGAAATAAGAGACCACTGCTCATTTTTCTTTTCTTTCCAAAAAAAGCTGAAAGTTTTGGGTGAGCAACAGAAGGGTTCAGTGTGCAAAGGTCTCTTAAATTGTACCCTTCGGTTCTTCACTCAAAACCTCTCCTTTCAACTTTTTTATGCAGTGGTCTCTTCATTTCTTCTAGAGCGGTATAGTATTGCCAATAACACACACAAACAACACACACACTTTTTCACAGATACATACACACTTGCATTTACTTACACTCTCTGGCTACTGTCTATTATCTATCCTGTTGCCTAGTTACCTTACCAATACACATCTGGGAAAGGCTTTTGATACAGTTGAATTTCTTTTTACATTGTTAGGTTTGACTTTCACAAACCTGCTTGTGATTTTAGAATCACCTTAGGTATAAAGCCCAATCCATTGTAACGGATGTGGTTGAATCTCATTTAATTTTATAGTTCACAAAGGAATAGTGACATCTGTAACTCTTTGAGAAACTGCATTGTTGGTTTTTATACTGATGACACAGGTTTATATTCTGCTGGCCTGCCTCTTGCTCAAGCATTTGAATACTTGTATAGGCTAACACAGTTTGAATTCCAACAACATCAAAATGCCCTTATAGATCTTAAAATGGTGCTAAATGCTAGTAAAACAAAATATCCAATATTCCAAAACCAACAATTGTTGGTTCAGTTATATGTGTTTCCACCTACAAAAAAGATGTTTGTTTGTTCAATAACAATGTTATTTATGATTGTGTATGCCTCTGTATAATGATGAAGTAAATAAACAGTATATAACTGAACCCCAACTGCCTCATACCACTACACATCAACAACCTCATACCACTACACGTCAACTACCTGTAACCCCTACACGACATCTACCTCATACCCCTTCAAGTCATCTACCTCAAACCACTACACCCCAACTATCTCATACCACTACACGTCAACTACACAACATCTACCTCATACCACTACACGTCAACTACCTCTAACCCCTACACAACATCTACCTCATACCACTACACGTCAACTACCTCACACCACTACACGTCAACTACCTCATACCACTACACATCAACTACGTCTAACCCCTACTCGTCAACTACCTCATACTATTATCACGTCATCTACCTCATACCACTACACGTCAACTACCTCATACCACTACACGTCAACTACCTCATACCACTACACGTCAACTACCTCATACCACTAAACAACATCTACCCCTAACCCTTAAACAACAAATACCTCATACCACTACACGTAAAACCCTGGACATGCGTTATTCAGTCAGAATAGACACTTAAGACAACTTAAGACAATTAAAAACGTTGTATATTTGCATAATCTGCAATCTATCTTTTTATTCTCCTTATATGCAGAGGTCCCATCTTTTCTTTTTGTCTACATTTTAGGACAGGGTGCTCAAGTCCATATCCCAAACCCATACTGATCTCTAGTACTTAACCATAGACCCCCAAGGTCCACAGCTAGTCCCTTTATTTCTGTAGGGGATACAGCACAGACATGAACAAGGGGAAATGGTTGAATTGATATTATTTGTCATCTATCTCACCATATCCATGTCATATTCAGCTGACTTCGGCTTTATTACAGGTCACGTGTTGAAAGGGGTAAGGGTTTAAAACTGTTCATGCTGTCAATCTCTTGTTCTGCTCCAGACATCTTTACTCTGATACGGGTCATGGCCAAAATGCAGTTTTTATGTATTGACGGAAAAATACGCATGAACATTTATTCCAACTTATGGACTTCTTAATGTTCTAGGGAATTAAACGAGAACACTGACAGAAGTTGAATTATTC
Organism: Novumbra hubbsi; assembly: GCA_016801125.1. NCBI lineage: Eukaryota > Metazoa > Chordata > Actinopteri > Esociformes > Umbridae > Novumbra > Novumbra hubbsi. The sequence goes on from JACXGK010000551.1 coordinate 51,057, forward strand.
CCTGATTTAATGATCTTTAGAATATTGCATCACACACACTGCTGTGATTGATGGTTACCCATATTGAAAGGAAGGTCTGATGACTAAAAGCTTATATACAATTAAGTAACATTTGCAGTGATCCTGTGTGTGCTGACACTTCTGTCAACGTGATATTGTTGGTTGCTTCTGGCATCTTTGGCTCTAAGTAGTCAGGTGTGTGATATATGCTATCTGGATTATGCATTAGAAAGGTAAAATGCCTACGCTGAACAAAATATGGTCAATTTTTCACACACCATGAAATATGCCCTTGCTAGAAACCTTCTGTTTGTCTCTAACATTATATACTACAAGCAGAGACACAAAGGAGTCAATCTCCGAGGAATGAAATACATATCTTCATGGAGTTTCTCAGAAAAAGTTTTTTTTAAATATTGCTAGTCAAAATTGTTATTTAAATTAGATTTGGCAAACAATGAATGAAAACACACACTATTATATTATACACATGCATCCATCCATATGTGCTGTAGTTTCAATCAATAGCTTCATTCATTTACGTGTTATATAAAACAATGTTTATTTTCACACAGTCACTCGCTCTCGGTTAAAAGACCTTTATTACCTTTAATTGAAACATGCATTTGTATCAATTTATTTGGTGACCCCAATCTATTAACAGCTAAAAATAATAATTTTACTTAAATGCACTGTCAGTTACAACTAAACTAACCTTAACTATTGTCTTATTCCCATGCTTAGCCCTCATACTAATGTGATTCCAGAACCATCTGGATCGTTTAACTACAAAACTAATTATATTTGGATTTTATGCCTATAAAGTCAATTTGAAAGATTTGTTTGAATTATGATTACAATCTATGATGGTAAATTATATTATGCTGCTATGAATGCTTTGATTTTTTTTACTTGCTCTGTACATTGACAATCCTAGTATAATTACAAAATGTTGTTGTGTGTTCTAGTTTTGTGATTGAACTAGGTATGTAACTTTGCTGTGCTGCCATTAAATCGAAAGCCTTGTCAAATAAAGGTGAAACAACAGTCAGTTACTTATCAACAGAAACAGAGTGCTGAATGTATGCCCATCTGCCAATCCAGTAGGGTTGTTATGCCTGGACTTCATGGGTTTCAGCCCAGGGACTTTTTGGAATAGCCCAGGGTCTTTTTGGAATAGCCCAGGGTCTATTTGGAATAGCCCAGGGTATTTTTGGAATAGCCCAGGGTCTATTTGGAATAGCCCAGGGTATTTTTGGAATAGCCCAGGGTATTTTTAGAATTGCCCGGGACTTTTTGGAATAGCCAGGGTCTTGTAATCCTACAGTCGTGACAGTGTCATTCATATGTCATCTCTTTCAGAGATGTCTTATCCTTGTAGAGTAGAGGTCTGACCCTAACTTGACACAAAAATTGGAGTAAGTGATCTGAATAACATCTGCATGCAAGGCGGATAAATGCACCATGAAGAGAACTGAAAACAATGTTCTCAATGAAATTCCCTCTATTGAAAAATAATCATGCTCCCGTGGCCCATTCTCGTATGGAGGAAGTGTCTATTATTGTCATTAATAATTAAAAAACAGAAGCCGGTTCAGATAAGGCTTGAATGACCAGGCAAGAAATGCTGATAATGAACAAACAAGGTGGCTATTTCATCTGTCGCCATGCAAATCAATGGTGCCCAGCTGTGAAACAACGGACTCTGTAACAAAATGGGGCTAACTAAATACACGACATTCCCTCTGTTGCATTACACCAAGAGGGCAGGGGAATTAAGCAAAAACTCAAGGTATTTCGTGGCTTTGAGATGTATGAGAGGAAAATAATAAGAATGGAGCAAACACAATGCCCAAACATTGGTTTATATTCTATACTTACTTCAATAACCAAGACATGATAGGTAGGCCCACACAAAATACTAGTATGATGTGTAATCACATATCTTACCCGAAATGTAACATGGTTACTTCAGAGTTGTTTGTTGTTTGGTAACTTACACAAAGATTTGTTCAGATCAAGTGTGCTATTTTGTCTTGACAGAATCTGGAATTCAATTTAACATTTTGGCCTGGAATGTACGATTGATTCAGCAAAAAATAAATTGTTTTTATTATAAAACATCGGGAATAAAATATGTGGTTCGAGGTGGTATTTTTGAAACTGACCGGCCGATTGGATCTTACATTGGTATTACTACATTGCTGTGAAGTCTATCTCCTCAAGTCGAATCATGCTGTGCTGACGAAATACGCCACACTGTCCAAAATAAACACTTCACCTCTTGAGCCGTGGGCCCCCCCTTCGTACAATTCATCTTCCACTACATTGAAACATAATTCTGTTGCTGTTGTTTCCCTCTTCGCCCTGCAGCCGTCTGTGTCACTCCTCAGAATATCTCAAGCCGAGAAGAGTGGACCCTGACTGGAAGCTTGCCGTGTGAAGCCTTCGTTCACACACACAATTGACTGTCAATTCCAAAACCCACTGCCCATCAAGCAAGTGTTCCACTGTCTCCTGCTGCAGATTGACCTGTTTAGCTCCCCCTGTGCTCAGAGCTGTCGGGGCGGGGGCCAGGGAGGGGGGGGGGGGGGGGGTGCTCTCGCAGGGATTGCTCAATGATGTGTGCAGACTGACATTTTGCACGGCCATATTTAAGACCATTTGCAAGCCCTCGCTGGCAAGATCTCCTGCAGCTCTCTGCAGATTGAGTGATTTTGGGCCCATCAACAGGTTTCCGGTGTAACACCACACTGTGATTTGTCTTCTTCACATAAAAAAGCGAAAGCTGGGGGAAATGGTGGTACTGGTGAATGCAGACGTAGTAGTGTTACAGTATGTACATCAAGTAGTTTTACAGTATGTAGATTAAGTAGTTTTGCAGTATGTAAATGAAGTCGTTTTACAGTACATACATTCATTACTTTTACAGTAGGTGGATATAGTAGTTTAACAGTATGTAGATAGAGTCGTTTTACAGCATGTAGATGAAGTAGTTTTACATTATGTAGATGATACAGTTTTACAGCATGTAGGGTAGTTGAGATTTACAGTAACGTTTATTATCATTACATTCAGTGACACAACTGTGTAATTTAAACCTGGATGTTGTCTTTGATTTCGCATTAGAAATGCAATTCTCTTCTCAATGAAAATGTTAAAAGGAAAGTAGACCAATTTTATTTTTTATAACAGGTGACAATACATGAGTTAAATATTTAGAGTGATTGTGATTACTGAGCTTTTAAAGTGGCATATATTAATACAACTGCATGAGGCAGATGTAATGCAAATCAATGTGTAAATGCCACAGGCTTATGCAATTATTGTTAAACTACTGCTATTAACATTGCTTTTCTGCCACGTAAAATTATTGACCCATGCGGAAATCACATCAAGGAAATTTGCCTCTGAAGCAAACCAGTTTGGTCAAGCGTGTTGACATTAGTTTTGGTGTGGTATCGATCATAAAATATGTATAAGTCCAACAAACATATACATTTGCAACCATGACATTTCATTTAAAAAAGACCAAACCTATTATTCTAATAATATTTTTGAGTATATATTCAGTACTCTCATTTAACTTGAGTTTCATTGTTTCCAATCTAATTTAAATTGACTTGAGACACTCAAAGCACTCTCCAGAATGTCATTTAGTTTTACTTCAAGATTGAATTCCTCCGTTCTTTACTTTATCATGCACAGGCAGTAAGCTTCAGCCGTCTCAGAAACATCTACAATCAAGCTGAAATGTATCTGTTACTTTGGAGAGAGAGGCAATGTTTTAAGTTAATATATTATCTCTCTGGATCTTAATTGTTTATTAACTTGTAAAAACAAACATATACTTAGAAAAGATGCAAATTAACATGAATACAATAAAGCGTAACCGTAAGTTATTTCGTTGTCTAAAAGAAAATTAATATCTTGTGAGATGTCTAAAATTTATGTAAATAGGAAATGTGAAAACACTGGAAGATCCAAAAAGTTTGGTGTATCTCATGAACAGCATTTAAAGTTCTCTTCCTTGAAGGGAAAAAAGAGAATCCAATGAAGTGCTTGCTCAGTATCTACCAGAGATCTCTAGCTCTAAAGTATACTCTTAGAGAGAATACATGTTAAAGCTAAAAGTGTCCGCCCTTTTGCTAAAGTAAACGGACAGGTCGTTTTTTCCATAACTGAATATATAATAAAACATATAAATAAGAATTTATAGTTTAAATTGCAACTATGCTAGCTGGCTTGTCCAAATTAGATATATTGCAATAATCTAGAGACAATAATATGTTTACACCATTGTTTGACAAGTGTGTTTGTCCACATCATTTAGTTATTTATAGCACATAATGTTTTTTGGTGAAATAAATTCCAGGTTAGACACATGGCCCTAGTCTGCTACCGTTTTACATGCTGAAAATTAAACAAATGCTTTAAGACCAGGAGTTTAAGAAAGGCATTCATAATTTATTCATTTTACGGCACACACGTGTCATCTTTCAAAATTAATGTGACAAACATGACTTAATAAATTATACGATTCATGTTACGAGTTCCCCTTGATTTCTGCTAATTTTCTGTGAATTCATAACTTACTGTCTAATATTCCTTAAACTGAAAGGATAATGAAAAGAAAAGTTACTCACATTGATAACCCCTTTTCCACTCTTTTACAGGATGATTTGTACTTATACTTCAATTATAACAGTCACATCCCCACTGTCCACAGACATGTGCTTAGGCAACTATAAAGCAGCCTTTATGCTCGGATAATGAAGGCATCATTATTTGAAGTGGGGCATGGAAGTGTTTTTCTTTTGGCAATCTTTCGATTTGGCTGGAGAAAATACTTCCATTCATGAATTAGACATTTCCAACCCTTACTTAACCCACAGAATTTCACATAGTCCAACACCCTGGTTGGAAAAGCGTGGAAGTAATTTCTCATTGGAGAGAAATAGAAGAATATGCATCTTAGAAACAAGTTCATTACACAATAGCGGGGGACAGACCTAAAAGGGCTCTCAAGACCTTATCTGCTCCTAAACATTCTCCTGGGATACTTCCAGTGAGGATATTGATTGCCAACCCCAACATGGAGAAAAGATGCTCTTAGCAGCCAATTCCAGCCACAGGTCATTTGCTATGGGTTCATACATGGACACGGTTCTTCTAAAACCGCTACCAGCCTGTAGACTCCTTGGCTCTAATGTTACCATTCAATCCAATCTCTTCAGCAAATTTACATTGAGCCCTAACCCTATGGCATCCCACAAACCACAAAATGTTGGATATCTTTTCAACGTTGTTTCCACAAAAGTCGGGATGCTACATAAAACGCAAATGAAAACAGAATGCAATGATGTGCCAATCAATTATCCCTGGATTTATATTGAAATACTACAAAGACAACATATCAAATGTTGAAACTGAGAAATGTTATTATTTCTTGAAAACAACATGCCCGTTTGGAATGTGATGCCTGCAGCACGTTTTAAGAAAGTTGGGGCAGGGGAATGTTTACCACCATGTTGCATCAATTCCTATTTCAACAATACTCTGTGTGCATTTAGAAGACTCCCTAACCTCATATTGGTTACTTGACAAGTCATTTTCCTTTTACAATTGTAAAACTTGTTGTATATACAATTGTAAAACATGCTGTATGTAGCACTGTAAAACTTCCTTTATTTTGCAGTGCGTTTTAAGCAGGAACCCTGGTCCAGAGAGATTTTTTCTAAGACATTTGATACCACGGAAGGAAACTGAAATGGATGGACTCAGAACTCAAATCGTTCCAGTTGTCCCCACACAATATGTTCCATTTTCATCACCCCTTTCATTACAATCTCCTTTGGCTTTCCTTCATGCAGTAGCATATGGCATGTGACAACTTGAAAGCAAATTGTTTTGAACATAACAACATATTAAAAAAAAAATTATTGAGCAATAACGTACAGACGTCTATATTTAGATGCATAGAGGATTCATTGGCTCATCTTTTTTACATGTTTTCCTACAACAGGGATCAAATAGTCATAAGTCATCTAACATGCAATCTCCATCTGCAATGTTCCCAAAAGGTGTGGTGTTAGTAATGGTGCATATCACTTCAAGTCCATAAGAGAAACAAAGCAGGTCCAATCGTCTTGTGGTTAACTTCAATATGGAATTTGGATGTGCACAAACAGCGTAGCGGACGTCGGCTTTCATCATATAAACTGTTTGAGACATCATGTCTCGACGAAATGTTTTGTTCCCCTCCCGCTGTCATTTCTTTAGAGTGGTGATGTCCAGCTTAGAGTTTTGATGGCATACAGATGGATATGTGATGCCACATCTTTTTGACAATATTCACAATGCTATCAGGGAAATATGCATACTTCACATGACGGCTGGATGTAGGGCTATCCAGATGGTCCTATACCACTGCCTATCGTCAGCAAACATTATTTCAGTATATAGCTTTGGACATGGCAGTTGAGTGGCGAGATATTATAAGGCTGACTGCTTCGATTAAATTTGCCATTGCGAAATAAGGGCCTGGGAATTTGAAAGTATGCGAGACACTCACAGGAAAGAAATAGTGCAAATGTGGAAATATCATGGGAACAGTGCCCAGAAACACAAGCTTCAGAGACAATATGTGTTATCTTGCTGGTTTACAGTATGAATACAAACATTCATGCACGTGGTATTTTCATTCTCTTTTGTAGATTCTGAATGTTCTTCAGCCAATCATAATGTAAGAGGTATCGACTTGGAAGTTGGACCATGCGTGGCTTGGGTCATTTAAAAAGATCAAGATATCAAACCCTCTGGGCTTTGTTCACTGTGACGAATGAAACCTCATGACCCTTCTCATATACTGTCCAAATATTTCCTGAACTTGCAGCACACTCAACCACAAGGACCACCACAACAATCAAATAAGGAGATGAATATATTTTCTTTAATTCAAAACATTTCCCATCACAGATTTATGTGCCAATGTATCTACAACATTCCAAAAAATTATTACTTCAACATTGGGCTTCGAGATTGTGGTTTGTGTTTTTACAATCGAATGAGTCTATTGTTCTTGACAGACAGCGAATGCCTCCCTCCTTAACTGAAGCCGAGCTTGGCTTGAAATATCAGAACGTCATTCGATTTCAGAACATCATAGGATCTCAGAACGTCATTAGATCTAAGAACTTCATTACATTTTAGAACGCCATTAAATCTTAGAACGTCCTTAGTTCTAAGAATTTCATCAGATTTCAGTACGTCATTAGACATTTTTCTGTATTCAAACAGATGACTCTGATCCAAATAGAAATAAACTACAAGAATCTGCACTATTATATAAATTACATGTGTTACTGCATTTGACACTTATTGACTATGAGTGGAGATTGTGGTCCTTTGAAAACAATTATTCAACTATGCATTAATAGCAAACTGTACAACAATCACATTGTGCCCTTGCAAGCTATTCTAGGAAGTAGGATGTTATTGTCCGTATAAAGAGCAATAAAGAAGCTTTTATATTCAATTATATTTCTGACCTTTCAAATTCCTATCAGCAATTCCTTGAATTGAAGCAGATAATCGAATTGGGCTTGGGTGAAATAAACTATACTGAAGTACTGTAATTGTCTGTCCCAAAACAACAAAATGATAACATATTTTTGTAAAGTATCATGTAGTAACACAAAGTCATTGATTAAACACATATTGATATTTATTAGGAGGTGGACGTTCCTCAGTTCCTAAATTACATCTCTTAAATTAATTTGTTCATGCATTACATTTTTCTAAAGGCCATCATTTCATAAGAGTATATTGACGTGTTCTATTGCTGTGTCTAAAGAATCACTGAATACATTTTGTGTTTTAGTTCATATTAAAACAAGTGTCCCCGACAATGGCGCAGCCTGAAAGGGAATCCCTGTTGTTCCTGGGTGTGCCCTGGGACACATCTTCAGCCACATAAGTGCCTTCTCTACTACTGCGGATTATCATCAGCCATCATCATAATGAACAACCTCAGTGTACATTTTGAGTTTCTGTGTAGCTAGATATTTATGTAAAACATTGTTTATTCTGGGAATAAAGTGATATTTTGAAAATGAGCTCAACTTTGTGTTTCTTGGCTGTGGTGAATTCATGAAAGTATGGGCTATGGCTTCTTTCCATTAAAGCTTTATATTCCAAAGGATTTTATTTCACACTAGGTCTCTTTTGGAAAACTAAACAGACCACCTTTTTAAATGATTGACAGGCACATTTAAACATAATTACCGGTTGTGTTAATGCCACCATACACATTTAAACAACATGATAGAAGTTCCAGTACATGGCAAACCTATTCTTAGCCTGCGCTGCTCACAGATATTATAACTTTACATTATCTGAGAGGTCTGTACCAAGCTACTATTTTCATAAAGGTAATTTCAAAACATACTATGCCTACTCTTAAGTTACCTGCAACACTAACTAATTACATTTGAACAAAGATATATACAGCAGGTGAAATATGTATTGAACATGTCACAATTTTTCTCAGTAAATATATTTCCAAAGATGCTATTGACATTAAATGTTCACCAGATGTTGGTAACAACCCAAGTAATCCATACATACAAAGAAACCAAAACAAATAAGTTCAGAAATTAAATTATGTGTAATAATGTGAAATGACACTGTAGAGCTGGCTTTAATGTTTTTAACTGTTTAGCTTTGAGGCAAATGAGAGACATGTTAGAAAAGATTACAATGTCACTACTTAATCAAATCGTACAAAGCATCTGGCATAATTCTGCAAAACAGTAAAAGCATAAACAGTAGAACAATTTATATGTTACCAAACAGGTAATTTGAAAATTTTGTGAGACTGGTCATATCACTAATAACGACAAGAACACCATTGCTGATGCCTTTAATTACTTATTTACACCAAGCAGCCTATATGAAATGTATTCTACGGCCACATTAAATTCAATAAAATATGATGATAGTCAAGTATTTTTGCAGAAAGCCCCTGGTAATAGTAAACGTTTTTCCCGGAGATCCTTCTCAGAAAAGGGATAGCTACATTGTTAACTGTGAAATCTAAGGAAGCTACTGGGCCAGATAAATTGGACCCTTGCCTGCTGGTTAAAGCAACACGGTTTATCTCTGGTGCACATATATATTTTTTTCAAATATATGGAAGATTTTGGAGGGGTTGTCACGTTGTGGCTGGGGGCCCCTGGCCATTTTCCAAGACATGCCACTGGGGGTGCCTCTAGGCGCCTCTACAGGACGGTTTAGTGATCCCCAATTGGAGACAGCTGTTATCAGTTGTCTCTGATTGGGGAGCCTATTTAAGTTGACTGTTTTGCCCACTGAGTTTGTGGGTTATTGTAGGAGCTTGATTCCTCTGTTTGCGGCCAGTCACAGCTAAGTTTACACTTTTGTCTTTATTCAAGTTATTGTTCTGTTGATATCTTTGAATAAATTATGGATTATCCAAGGATTATGCACATGTGTCCTACCTCCTGTGACCGGTTTAGTATCCTTGATTTCTTATCTCATAGAGAGTATGTGGGGAGAGCAAAAGCATCTCTTCTTCTACCTCCTATCTTCCAACAACTCACTCATCTATCGTCCTGAGGTGCTGTTGAAATACAGGACAGATATACAGGTTGTCAGGTCCTGACTGGGGGCCTCTGGCCTTCTGTGTGCCTTGGGCTTACAGCCAGGACCTGACTCTGCTACCGGTTTGTTCTCCCCAATTGGGGGCAGCTGTAACCTGTGGTCCCTAATTGGGGAGCCTACTTTTGTTGCCTTGTTTTGTTTGGGTTGTTGGATCATTTGTTTGAGTTTGTTGGTTTGTTTGTTGTTTTCCCTGCAAGTTGTTTCCAGATAAATAAAAGGCATGTTCTTCGTGTCTCCTAGCCTCAGCGTGACACAGGTGGGATAGAGGAGAAATATACAGATGGGATAAAGGACAGATATACAGGTGGGAGAGAGGAGAGATATACAGGTGGGAGAGAGGAGAGATATACAGGTGGGAGAGAGGACAGATATACAGATGGGAGAGAGGAGAGATATACAGGTGGGAGAGAGGAGAGATATACAAGTGGGAGAGAGGATAGAATTGCAGGTGAGAAAGGTGAGGTGGGAAAGAGGGGGGAGATGAGGTGGGAGTGAGGTAATGGGAGAGAGGGGAGAGATGAGGTGGGAGAGTTGTGAGGTGGTAGAGAGAAGAGAGGTAAGGTGGGAGAGATGAGGTGGGAGAGAGGAGTGAGATGAGGTGGGAGAGATGAGGAGTGAGATGAGGTGGGAGAAAGGAGTGAGATGAGGTGGGAGAAAGGAGTGAGATGAGGTGGGAGAGAGGAGTGAGATGAGAGAGAGGAGTGAGATGAGGTGGGAGAGAGGAGTGAGATGAGAGAGAGGAGTGAGATGAGGTGGGAGAGAGGAGTGAGATGAGGTGGGAGAGAGGAGTGAGAAGAGGTGGGAGAGAGGAGTGAGCTGAGGTGTTAGAGAGGTGATGTCATGTCCATAGTGTGATGCAGAACCAAACGCAGACATTTTGAATGAAAAGTGAATATAATCCAAAGAACAAAGGGACAAACTAACACGGACTGTAAACGTAAAGTAAAGGTGCTGTGGGAAACAGCAAAACTAACTAACAAGAAACGTGTAGCGTATCCACAGTGCTCTGACTGTGCTCTGACTGGGGAGCCCAAAGTGCCACAGAGATGGCTAGAGGCCTCTCTGTGTGTCATGTCCTGACTGTGAGCCCCAAAGCATAGAGAAGGCTAGGGGCCCCCAGCCAGGACATGACAGGTAAGGTGGGAGGCAGGTGAAGAAGAGACCTATAGTAGATCCTGTCTGGAAGAGAAAATTAAGAAAATTTGTGACAGTGGCACCAAAAGACTGGAAAAGTTGTCTAATGATAAAAAACTAAACCTGGTGGATTGTCACACAACTGATTAGATCAATTGGCAACAGGGCAGTAACATGATTAGGTATTACAAGATCATTCCAAAGAATATGGGTATGTCAGAAGTGAGGATTGGGAGAAGTTTACCACTCGGTGAAAGTGCAAGAAAATATTGCAATAACTTATGAATAACTTTACTCAATGTAAAATCTCTGTGTGCAAGGGAGAAGGGAGATAACCAATATTGAATGGCTGTGAACTTTAGGCCCTCATGTGGCACTGCATAAAAAGCAGACAGGATCCTGCAGTGGAAATCCGTGTATGGGCTTTGGAACACCTACGAAAATAATGGTCAATGAACAAAGTACATCGCTGCATCCACAAATGCAACATACAATTCTATCATATACAGATGAAACCATATACAGTGGGGAGAACAAGTATTTGATTAGATTATGCAGGTTTGCCTACTTACAAAGCATGTGGAGGTCTATAATTTTGATCATAGGTACACTTCAACTGTAAGAGTTGTTGAAAATCCAGAAAATCCCAATGTATGATTTTTAAGTGTTTGATCACCTACCAACCAGTAAGAATTCCGTCTCTCACAGACCTGTTAGTTTGTCTTTAAGAAGCCCTCCTGTTCTCCAATCATTACCTGTATTAACTGTACCTGTTTGAACTTGTTACCTGTAGAAAAGACACCTGTCCACACACTCAGTCAAACAGACTCCAACCTCTCCACAATGGCCAAGACCAGAGAGCTGTGTAAGGACATCAGGGATGTAATTTTAGACCTGCACAAGGCTGGGGTGGGCTACAGGACAATAGGCAAGCAGCTTGGTAAGAAGGCAACAACTGTTGGCGCAATTATTAGACAATGGAAGAAGTTCAAGATGACGGTCAATCACCCTCGGTCTGGGGCTCCATGCAAGATCTCACCTCGTGGGGCATCAGTAATCATGAGGAAGATGAGGGTTCAGCCCAGAACTACACGGCAGGACCTGGTCAATGACCTGAAGAAAGCTGGGACCACAGTCTCAAAGAAAACCATTAGTAACACATTACGCCGTCATGGATTAAAATCCTGCAGAGCACGCAAGGTCAAACCAGCGCATGTACAGGCCCGTCTGAAGTTTGCCAATGACCATCTGGATGATCCAGAAGAGGAATGGGCGAAAGCCATGTGGTCTGATGGTCTAAACTCCACTCGCCGTGTTTGGAGGAAGAAGAAGGATGAGTACAACCCCAAGAACACCATCCCAAGTGTGAAGCACGGAGGTGGAAACATCTTTCTTTGGAGATGCCTTTTGGCAATGGGGACAGGACAACTGCACCACATTGAGGGGAGGATGGATGGGGCCATGTATCGCAAGATCTTGGCCAACAACCTCCTTCCCTCAGTAAGAGCATTGAAGATGGGTCGTGGCTGGGTCTTCCAGCATGACAACGACCCAAAACACACAGCCAGGGCAACTAAGGAGTGGCTCCGTAAGAAGCATCTCAAGGTCCTGGAGTGGCCTAGCCAGTCTCCAGACCTAAACCCAATAGAAAATCTTTGGAGGGAGCTGTAAGTCCGTATTGCTCAGCGACAGCCCCGAAACCTGAAGGATCTGGAGAAGGTCTGTATGGAGGAGTGGGCCAAAATCCCTGCTGCAGTGTGTGCAAATCTGGTCAATAACTACAGGACACGTATGATCTCTGTAATAGCAAACAAATGTTTCTGTACCAAATATTAAGTTCTGCTTTTCTGATGTATCAAATACTTATGTCATGCAATCAAATGCTAATTAATTACTTAAAAATCATACAATGTGATTTTCTGGATTTTTTTTTTGATTTCGTCTCTCACAGTTGAAGTGTACCTATGATAAAAATAACAGACCTCTACATGCTTTGTAAGTAGTAAAACCTGCAAAATCGTCAGTGTATCAAATACTTGTTCTCTCCACTGTATAAGCTAGATCCAGATCCACTGCTGCCTTCTCTGGGCCCAAGCTAATTTAAGATGGACTGAGGCGGAGTGCAAAACTGTCCTGTGGTCTGACAAATGAAAATCTGCATTTTTTTGTGTGGAATCATGGATGCCACGTCCTGAGGGCTAAAGAGGAGAGAGACCATTCGGCTTGTTATCAGCACATAGTGCAAAATCCAGTATCCCCGATGATGCATTAGTGCACATGGCATGGGTGACTTGCACATCTGTGAAGAGAAATGAAGAATATATATAAAGGTTTTGTTGCAACATATGCTGCCTTTCAGACAACATGTTTTTCAGGGCAAGCCTTGCCTATTTCAGCAGAACAATGCCAAACCACTTTCTGCACAAATCACAACTGCATGGCCTTGTAGTAAAAGAGTCCGGGTACTAAACTGGTCAGCCTGGAGTCCAGACTCCCTCTGTCACGGAAAACATGTGACACAATAATGTTTAAATGAATAATATGATACTGCCAAACTGTTGAGTAGCTGAAATCCTATATCAAGCAAGAATGGGAAAACAGTTTACTTTCATAACAACCACAATTAGTTTTATTGGTTCGCTAATGCTTACAGAGTATTGGTGAAAGAAAAGGCGTGTTGATGGTATCAATTTCAAACTGGGCAAGTATCTTTTCTAAAACAATAGAGAGCATTTCAGTTTCAGTATTTGACATGTACATTTGATCTTTGTAAAAGTTTCAGGTAAAAAGAGGGGTATATGATTTGCACACTGCATTTAATCCCAATTTATTGGAAATAGGATGTATATTACTTAGCTATATACAGGTAACTTGGCTATAACTTGGTTGTATGCATGACATACCAGTACTATGTGAGTGTGTAGATGTAACATCTAGTTGAGGTTTTTCTAGAGTCCCATGAAAAGTAATTTGTTTAGGATGATATATTTGTCAAGTCTTTTATTTACTTTTGTTCCACTCTTTTATTTTTGGGTCTGATACATTTCCAAAGTCGTTCAAACGTCGTTCTCTCTAACCCCTGAGCTGTATTGGATCGGAACTGGTAGACCTTCCGATCCTAGTTGAATAGGGTACAGAAGTATTGTTGTTTGAGATTATTTCAGATACAACTGGCTTGACTGTCAATCTTCATATAGACCTGTGTGTGGAGCATCAGTGGTGTTGAACACTGTGCTGTAGTCGATGAAATGCACACAACTTCTCTCAAAGGTACTCCCCCTGTCCCCTCGACTCCTCTGTCCTCCATGACATGGAAACTGATTAGTGGTCGAGTAGTTGAGGAGTGTCTATTCATTAGTGCCGAAACAGAAGAGCCCTTCATTTCTTGATAACCTACTCTCTACAGTGAAATAATTAAAATAATTAGATTAATCTCAATGTTTACGCTAATGTTGCCAAACTGCAAGGCTGATTGTGTATACAGGTGTAAAACACAGACAATTTTGCCCATTACTGAGACAAAACATTTGGTTATTTTCTCTTCCCTGGGTGGTAGCATAAAAAAAATTGATATATTTTTCGATTCTTTACTCTGTACAACTGCAACGCAAAAATGCTCTTTTAATCAGAAACGTCTATCGAGGCATGACAATATTAACACTAAGGTGGTCCAGTGGTCAGTACGAGAGAAAAACACCAAATAACATAATACTGTTTTAATACAATAAACACTGGATTGTAAGAATCTCCAGATACTCATGTGGAATTTAAAATAAAATGGCTTTATTGGGTTGTCTTGATTAGAATTAAAACACGGAACGTGCACCTTCAACAGGGTTGGATTATCTTACTTCTGCGGTAATCTGACTACCTTTCAACACCTAAAGCTCTCCTACTACCACATCTATTCCAGTAATAATATTAGATATGCAAATGTACATAATTACAACATTATTGTGCTCTTCTCAATAACTTAAACATAAATTTGATGTTCTGACCAGGGTTGAAAGTAACAGGTGAGGCTTTCCAACTAAATAAATAGTGGGTGTAAATAGTAAATATTTGAGCTCTGTAAGGCAGCATTAAAATATGTATGAAGGTTACAGAAACATATATTAACTAGAGCATTACAACCCACACACACTATATTAACAATAGCAATTTTATGTTACCACAAAACGGTCTCTTAAAATATATTTTCCCTTTCTGAATAAGATAGCAGTCTCTCTAGCACTAGCTATTTCTCCTGCTATTTCTCCAATGTTCTGCTCTTCTGTAAGTCAGGGAGTCCCAGCTAACTGAAGCATAAAAAGACAATGATGTGTACAAAAGCTTGCAGCAATAATAAAGCAATTCTACATCACATGATAGACTGATAGATAGAGTCAAGAGTGTTCAAAACAGCTGCTGAAGCATTCATATGGTACATCACCATAATATAGCACTGACATAAAAGTGGCCTGTACAATTTTATTTCAATGCTGAAGATTTACATTCAAAGCCATCCGTTACAACAGAGTTCTATCAAAAAGGTAGTTTTAAAAGCATAAGAATCTACATACTCCCACTGAGGACATTTTCTTCAACAAGACAAAACGATCAACTGTATCAAACACCTTTGACAGGTTGATAAAGATTGCAATGTAACTTTATTTTTCATTCACTGCTTTGGCAAATACAATTTCCCACCAATGTAGCTGCTGTAATCGTACTATGCCCCAGGTCTGAAACCATAATAGAACCAACTAAAGAACAATGTTTACCCATTACTTCATAATTTTAGCAGGTTGAATAATTCAGATTGGATAATTTTCAGATTAGATCATTCTTTTCAAGGTCATTTGTGTCTTCAAGTTCCCTTAATAAGTGGCAACACATGACCAGAAGCCCTGGTTACATTTTCTCTGCTATCATTTTTTCCTGTATCGATCATGTCTTTTTCAGTTGGAACCGGCAACTGAGAACTCACAAACAGATTGCTTACATGCTATTTTCAGGAGACATATATGAGGGCAGCAATGCATGCCTTCATCTCCGACACATTCAGGCGGCATTGTAGATTTCAATTTTGATCAGCCGACCTTTTGTAATAAAACAGGGGGAAAAAAAGGTGTCTTATTATATTGCTGATTTGAAAAAAAGCTTAGTAAGATAGTGAGGCGGCACCCATGTCAGATCAGGTAGGAGGTAATTTTAAGAGCTTTTAAAACATAAGCATTATTAGAATCATAATGTTTTAATGATAAGACAACTGTCAAAAGAAGCGGTAGGAAGTCGGCCCCCTCTATCTTTCAAGGTGACCAATTGACTCCGACTGAATTAATGAGGAGAGGTTTTCAGAGGACTTGGCAAGTCGCCTGTCAAATATTTCATTTCTGGTCCAACCCTGTAAGTAGCTAGCAGTAGGCCTATGAATTGCATGTGTTTCTTGGTCTACAGTATATCAATACCACAGCTTTCAGCCATGTTTTTGGCCACATTCCAATATATTGTTCTTAAATCTGGGTTGAGATATAATATACATATAATATACATATAAATATAAATGTGTATAATTTAGAATGGAAAATGCAGGAATGCAGAAACAAAAACATTATGTAGTACTGTACGAAGACATTCAGTTCTGACCGAATGTTGGTGGTTTTAATAGTATTTTTTAAGTTTATAATGGGCTGGTGTCTAAAAGAAATGTTGTCTTTGGATATATACCTTATATTAGGTATTCTACCAGTGTCCAAATGGTTATTTT
The DNA here is from genome assembly GCA_016801125.1 of Novumbra hubbsi. Lineage (NCBI taxonomy): Eukaryota > Metazoa > Chordata > Actinopteri > Esociformes > Umbridae > Novumbra > Novumbra hubbsi. The sequence goes on from JACXGK010000551.1 coordinate 67,624, forward strand.
TTTCTTCTTACTAAAAATTCACTCATCCTTATTCAATTCATATGTTGCAATCCGCAGGGAAAACACAGAGGGATACTATTTAAATTCTATATGCAATGTTTCACTGAGGCTTGTGTGTGATGCAGGATTATGCATAAACCTTCCATATGTATGGCTGCTTCCTTTTCAGTTGGCGTCAAACTAGGAATATGGTGGGAAGGATTTGCTTGCATTAATAGCATACTTTACAGCACTGACAAAACCAATATAATCAATTTTATGCTAACGGTATTGTGTAAATATTGACACAAAATTTTATAATAACCATAATATTACATTCTGATGACCTATTCTTAATTCATAAATCTTCAGATAAGTAGTCTGCCTATATCTCAAAGTCTGTGTGCTATGTAAGTTTAAGGCAAAAAATTGCTTCACATGAAACTAAATCCTGACGTTTTCAAGCACGCCTTTTCATTCAGCCAAGGTGACCTTTGCGAGGCAAATACTGAGACAAGCAACAAATGAAGATGCTCCTGTTCAAAGGTCATTGGCTCCCCTTGAAAGGACATCACAAAGGGGGATCTGACTGAAGACATCGACTGAGAGGTTGGGGACCGTCATGTGAATAACAACACAGAATTGTCTTTAGCCAGGGCAGTGATAGCCTGCTGGGATAATTATTGGTGTGTACTGTGGTGTTGTGAATTAAATGCTATACAAAAGAAAGGAATCCACAGGGGGTTGTTGGACGTTACTTTGTGTTGGTAGAATGACTTGCTATTCGATGTCATTTAATTTGGCAGCGTTGTGAAATACACACAGAAATAATAGTAACGTAATTTTGTCATGAAGTAATTGTTCTTAATAATGTCAATTGCGGTAATTATTTGATGGAACTGTGTGTTTATTGGTCTCATTTTCAATATAGTCCAGTAAGCTCATTCATACCCTCTTTTTTCATTGTAACTATCCCCCTGGCTGAGATGGGTTCCTAGTTAATCTGGTGACTGAAAACCCATAAAATAACACAGCTAGAGTCAAATATTACAAACATTACTTTTATTTCAGCTTTTGATGTTGAGTATATTTTGTAGTTACAGTATATTGCATCAAAGTTTTGTTTTACTTTCATGTGTAAACTTCAAAGAAACGACATGGGTCACGTTGGGTATACCTTTAAATTGCTGTTGGTTAAATTATTTGATGTTGATGTAACTACAGTATGTGTGGGTTAGTTAGACACTGAGAAAACTTGAATAGGCTAATCATGCAGTATCTTTGTTTTAGAACTCAAGGAGGAAGAATTAATTGTGAGAGAAAAACTGTTGGGTTAATGCATTACTTAGATAACGTTATATTTGGTAGAAGGCATGGTAGCTGGAAGCTAGGTTTGGTCCTGCTTAGAATTTGTAGAAGAGGACAGATATTACTCCTCAAAACTTGACTTGTAGGATTACCACGAGAATGTAGAATTACAGAGCTTATGACCCCGGAACTGTTAATGGTCTGATTATTAAGAAAACATAGCTAGTTGATCAAGCTAGACGCAGCCTCTGCCAATTTGATAAGAACTGACATTTCTCCTGCTTTGTCTTCCTGCACATAAAACGTTAAAAGGTATTTACTTAAGTTAAATACTGCTGTCCAATGGGCTGCATGTAAGTTGTATGTCTTTATAAATAACCAATGCTAACCAATAACAGAACAATTTACTGTAATAAATCATTAGTAGCATCTGTAGTCAATTAGTAGCAGCATCCAACCAGGTGGGTGCAATTAACAATGAATTATAACAGAAAACCAGCAGGCTCCGGACTTCGCAGGATAAGATTTAAATACTATGCTCTAGAGAATACCTCAGATGCTTAAGGGCTATGTTCAGGAGCCAGCTTGCATTAAATGTGAATCACGTCACTAGCTATACTGAGCCTAATGACTGTTTTCCATAGTTAACATGCTTAACAATTACTAAAAATAAAATAGGGCCACAGTCAGACGTGCAAGTTCCCATTCAATCATGTGAAGATGGACTAGGTTGAGACGGAAACATGTAGGACTGTAATGTTGATGGCCAGCTGAAAAACATCGTATGGGTTTATCTAATGTCAAATGTTATATCATTATACATACCCAAGACCCAGAACTAGTATGTCAGATCTCTATGTTTTGGATCTGGTTGTTTAATTAAGTCCTCTAGTGCATAGAGCTCTCAAGAAATTATGTTGGTGTTTTATTGGATGTTAAATTGGGGAAAAACAATTGCCTTCAGTCACATTTAGCTTGGGAAGCTGCAGCTACAGGAATTGTTTTACTTCAGTCAGACTTCCTATCAAGGCCACAATAACAATAAATATTTTTTGGGCTTCCCCCCCCAATATTCAATATTTACAAATTATAAATGAAATAAAAATGTACAGTGCTACGACAGGAAACCATGCACCATTGCGCATAATAATTGTTAGCAAAGCTAAACATGATCATAATTGAACAAATAACTATTATTACTACTACTGGCTCTAGTTTTATGGTTTACTGAAGTTTTACGTGTGGTTAAAATGTAGTGCGAGTGTTGCGAAGGTTAGCTTCCAGTTGATTGTGAAAGTTTAAGCATCAACAAAAATTGCTAAAAAGGGTCCGTTTTTGGTGAAAATGGGCAATGGATGACAGTCAACCGTTACTGACCTTATCTATCATCTCAAAGTTTCCCGGAAAGCTAATTAACCATACATTCAGCAAGCGACCAACAATGGTTCATACGTGCACATTCAACTGACATTAGTGTCATTCTATTGGTAGAATTTACAGAAAGCCCATGTGAAGTCTAAGTAAAGTGTAAATCATGTGTAATTTATGCAGATAGGATTTTTTTGTGTTCTTTAGTATTGATCGTATATTCATATAGCATAGCTTCAGCTGTAATTGCTTGTGATAAACAGCCATTACCTCATTCAATTGCAAGCACTTTTATTAGCCAGCATTCATTCACAGTGTCATCTTCAACAAAAGAATGGGTGTCAGTGACATTTGTGACTTTTTGGGCAGCCTCAGAAAATAAGTAAGTTGAGAGCAGTGAGAAAATGAGTCAGATGATAAAAGTATACTGTAGCACAAGATATTGTTGGCTTTCAAATCAGAAGTGGTTAGTATTCCATTCCTGACCATCATGTCAAGAAAAACCTCTTGTTTACTGATAATGTTTCCTACATGTTCACTCTGGTGTTCAGAGTAAAGTGAGAGAAGGAGATGAAGGGCATGAGGGGGCCAACAGGACAGAAAGAGCCGGTGACATGGAGATGCGAAAAGGAGAACATATTGAGGACCGATCTGATATCACTGTGTTGGTGTTATCATCATTAATGTTGGAACCACTGAGGTCAGGTTTAGGCACAGGCCACGTTGAGGTTTGGCATAGACACAGACACTGGTTATCTAAAGATGATAGTTTAAAGGACGCTTTTAACCCCATTGGTGACAGGTCGTGGCTGGGGATTGGGGTCACTGAAACTTTCTTGTCCTTTTATTAAACGTGATTAATAAGGACCCTGGCTGATATCCAAGCTACACAAACTTACAGTAGCTAGAGTTTTGCGTGGTGATAATGACCTACATTTTAGTAAACATTTACACTGAGCATTTATCCATTAAAACTGTTTACTCTATGTTACAAAATGTAGAAAGATTGTCCATTAGATATCAGTTTATTGATTGACACTGGGTTTCCTTTTTTTTGACTGACACGGAGCAAAATAGAAATTACAGAACAAGAAAATTAAACTTTAACAATGGAAGAGACACAGGAGTAGAGACATACAATGAGAGGCCTAGTTAGCAAGTGCCGACACTGCCAAGGAAGAGACACTGCAAGACAGGCCTTTTAATCATACTCAAACATTCCTAACTCAGTAAAACTGAAGAGAACATTTGGTTTAGCCTATATAAGGCCAGTATCTGAACGGGAACTGCTTCAGTATGTTAATAAAGAGGAGTAAAGGAGATTCACAGACAAACACTTCAAGTAATATAATGGTGGTAAATGTGCCTTGCATTGTACCAGTCTTGTCATGGTCTTACCCCCCTTTACTCTTACTCATTGTAGTCTTCTCTCAATCTCTCTTCCCATCAGTCGTGGTCTTCTCTCATCTCTCTTCCCATCAGTCGTGGTCTTCTCACCATATCACTCTTCCCATCAGTCGTGGTCTTCTCACCATATCACTCTTCCCATCAGTCGTGGTCTTCTCTGAGTCTCACTCTTCCCATCAATCTTGGTCTTCTATCAGTCTCTCTTCCCATCAGTCATGGTCTTCTCTCAGTCTCACTCTTGCCATCAGTTGTGGTCTCATCTCAGTCTCACTCTTGTCGTCAATTGTGGTCTTCTCTCAGTCTCACTCTTCCCATCAGTCGTGTTCTTCTCTTTGTCTCATGTATTCGTGAATCCGACGCCACAAAGTAGCGCCACAGACTGTCCAGGAGCTCATTGATTTCCTGATAAAGGACTGGGGTCCTGATCCCTCAGAACACCATGCGCTGTCTCATCAGGAGTGTGCCCAGACGTTGTTGGGAGTAGACACGTGATGAAATTCAGCCTGTGATTTCAATTGTTTCCTTAGATTTTATTTTGTCCAGCCCTCAATCGGTTGGAGATTTTGGTTTCCATTGACCACTGTTACAAAATTTTGTTCTCAATGAAATTCACAATGTACCGCAAAGATTTGGATCTGTATTATCTTTAGTTTTTTGAGATCCGCTGTGTGATTAAGTGATCTTCTAATTATTTTATGCAGTGCATTTCAACGTAAGCGAGATGGTCCTTTTTACAAAGTGTGTTAGTTTTTTCACAGCCACTGGTAGAAGGGTTATGATAAAAAAAGCATCACTTATGAAGTGTCGGGAAACAGGATTAGCTCAAGTGCAGCGTTTTAGCCTGTGGTGTTGTTATTATGAAAATGGATCACGCACATCAACAGAGACTGACCGACCATAATTGACAAGGTGAGGACTTTTTGATTGACGCCACATGGATCCCAACACACAACTCCGATCGTAGGGCTTTCAGGGGTGAGAAACCTGTCTTTTTCTATTTTTACTTTTCCATCCCATGGTTTTATTGTACAGGTTCTCTCCGTGAGGTAGAGAGGGTGCAACCTCTCGCAATGGGAAACAGTTTGCGTTTTATAGAGCAGCTGAGCAACGATGATTGGCTGGTGAGGAATGGTGTAATCCATGGTGAATGGGAGGGGTCATTCATGTGCAGGAATGCCGGCTGGTAATTGGATCCAATCAAGCAGCTCCAGATACTACCTGAAAGAAATGCCCAAAAGCAAGCAGGCCCACTCACTCACATGCCCTCTCATTCCACAACGACATAAGTACTAGGGGACGTGACATATGGTTATACATTTTACGAAAAAGGAAAGTATCTGGTTTCACTGTCATTAAATATTTTTTGAAAGAAACTTAAAGACATGATACATTCTAAGAAAATTATTAATTGTTTGATATTTTTTGAAGCGGACAGATCAGTCTGTTAAGCTGAGTCCTCTGCAGTCTTCTAAACAGAATGTTTGGTTATGGAACCAGAGTATACCATTGGACAGGATGGACTTCTCTAGTCAAGTTTTGCGTAGCATTTGTTAGTCAGACCCCAACAGGATCTCTGTGCAGCTCACTACTAATATCCGACATACCTGCAGAATTTAGGCTGACTGTCTAATGAGACCTTATTAAAATATGTGGTGGAAAATAGCTACATATCCACCAAATCATTCTTATATTATCAGAACATCAAAATATGGAATCCCACGTTCCTCCCAAATCTACTGTTTTGTATTTAAATGAGTGTATATGTTATATTTTTTTGTGTTGTTTCAAGACCATGGTGGAAAGGTCTTGCTGGTATTTTCCACAATAGAATGTTGATGTGTCCTGATGAAAAATACATTGCCAAATAACACATTGGATGGAAAGTCTCAAAAATAAAGTCCTTCTTTTCCACTTCATAGTGAAAGGAAGTCCAATGGTCATTTCAAGTCTATGGGGTGTGGTGGAACAGGGTATATTTTGGGTATAACAGGGTATATTTTGTTACGCATGACACATTTGATCTCAAAGGATTTCTGTTGCCAGAAGTAAAAACAATTTCCAAATTTAAAGGAATTTGTTTCTTTAGGCTTTTATCTTTGCCAAAGTTGGGTGAAAAAAATTGTTTAGAACTTTTTTGGGGGGAAAATGTAGTTGCACACCTGTACTTCAAAGATTTCTTAACAGAAACATGGTATAACATACCAAAATTGGTCAATGTCAATCACCTTTCTGAGATTCTGTTCATTCACTTTCAACATGAAAGCAATGCAACTCAATAAAAATCTGATTAATTTCAATAGTAGATTTTAGACATATTTCTGAAATCTCAACCAGAAAATATTGCACAGCTTTAGAACAATTACATCTAGTGTATTCAATTATATATTCAGTATAACCAACTTTTTGGTCTTCCTTTAAAATGTAAATACTTGGTCTGCACAAACTATTAAACTAATTTAACAGTCATCCTCAATCCTGAGGTCCGTAGGTTATTTCAGAGGAGTAATCAAACAAGATAAGGTAATTCTCCAAATACTTATTTTGGTGATCAACATTTTAAGAAGATGTGTCTCTTTGTTACAGTAAATCATGAATCTTATTATGTTCTCTTATTTGTGCAGGAGCATTATATATCTATGGATGCACTGACATTAATTAGGAATATCAAATTCCTTGTTGTTTTTAAGAAGCAGTCCTTGGAGAATGTCATTACCATCATGTCACACATACATTTTTGTTTAAAATATAATCACAAACAGTTTTAAATGCATTGTAGCACACTATTTAAATGTAAATACTTAAATTATATTATTTATTTACATGATGTGATGGAAATTACTGTGGTGGAAATTACATTTTGTCAGAATTTCCACCAGCTTACAAGCAAACTAGCTATGAGAATACCGGTTTTGGAGCTAGTCATATCACGTCACAAATTATACTATACAAAACAAATGTATTTCACATTTACCTGCCATTTATCGAGTTTATGGCATGTTTGGAAATGACATGCTCTTTTTTTTACTGGTATTTTGTATAAAAAAACACTAGATATTTCCCCAAATGTTTAAAGACAAAACTTGTTTTGATTTAATTTACTCAAGTTAAAGCGTTATATATTATTACTTTTAAAATCAATACGAATATGAATATAAACTGACATAGTTGAAAGTCAAAAGTCTGGTCAGGGGACAGTGTTTCATTCCAAACAGCTGTATAAAGTCCCCAAAAAAACATATTTATGATCTAATGAAAATAAATGTGAATTGTCTTAGTGCTACATACACATAAGCAGAATGAAAATATTTGAAATATTGATATTTATTGAATTATTTTGAAACTATTCCCCCAGGGACGTGAAAGATGGCGTAGTTCAAGAATAACCCATACATGATGATGGGATACAACATAAATCCACTGTTGGGAAGACATGGAAAAAGTTTCAGGTCTCCAAGAGCATGTGAAACATGAGAAACCAAAAACAGTAGCCTGTTTATGCCTGAAAAGGCATTTCAAATATTACACATGTCGTTATGATAATGCTAAACAATATTAGAATGTTGTTGAAGAATTAGAAGTAAAAGCTGTAATTAATTTCTGGATATACTGGATACTTGCACTGAGAGTAAACAAATATAAACTGAGTGCTGAGCATAGAGTGCAAAATTGGACTGTGCCGCCTTAAGATTGTGCAACCTTGAAAGGGGTATTTGCTCATTCAGTGACACTCAAGAAACATGACTGTGTAGAGTCTAAACATATATAAGTATCCAAGATCATAATATACGTGTTTAAACTACTGGCCACTAATTATTTGGCCAATTATAGGTCTATTTTCATTATGGTGAATTCACTATTGTAACTGACGGCAATTGTGGCTAGCTTCTTGTATGTCCAGCTCAGCAGGTAGACCCGGGGCGAACCCACCTCTCCCACCTGCACTTCATCCCTTCATACTCCGAACAGCATGCTTCAAGTGGTAGTGCAGGCAGAATGGAATACAAAACACAACAGACCATTGAACCATTCTATTACAGTGGTAATAGGGTCTGTTTACATGTGGCGGTGCCACACCTCAGTTCCAGTAGATTCTAGAATACTTGTGGGTACGGGAAAGTAGACACTCACAATGGTGACCCAGAAATGTGTTTGGTTTACTTTGAGACATTTTTCCAATACCTTTGATGTGAGAGCTGTTATTTGGAATGGGAATGACATGCTGGTAGAACATCTCACATCCTCCCTCCCCTCTCCTCTCCTAGCTATTATTTGGAGTCATGTCCCATAAAGCAGTGGGGCATGCAATCATAATTAGTGGTGATTTGCGAGGGGGATTCAGCTCTTATTATGGCCCGCCAAAAATCCCCCAGTCTGTTGCACTACTTGGCTCCTGGTGTCGTAACATGACAATGTGGCCACCTTAATGTCCGTTGCATACCCAGCCCAAATGATTCTCCAGCCAGTGATAAGCAGCTTTGTGATGATATGTTGACAGGGACTGTGCCCATCTTGCGCTTTGATGCCAGCAACCACGGCACAGAGCTGATTTTGAAACGCGCACCAATGGGGCAAAAGGGTGAGACTGGGCATTCCCATCGCACTCAACAAGCAATGTTGCAAACAAAAGCAAGGGAGAGATGAGTGAGCACACATAAGCCCTGTGTGTGAAGGAATCCGCAGTCCACCTTGCGTTGTTTCCGAACTGACGCCTGTCTCATTCGCAGCTGTGAGCAGACGTAGGCTATCGAGAGAAGTGAGAGAGAAGAAAAAAACATTGATGCACTCCACTGCACCAGTCAGTGTGAACAACAGCCAAGGTTTAGACTGGGCAGTACTCAAACAATCGACAGAACACACATTTAGGCAATAAAATATTTTGCTATTTGTATTCACTTTTTTTGAGAGATTGGTGTCTTGCCTTATCTTGGAACTGCTGTTTTTGATTCGGTAGTTCATTTTGCAAAGGGTTACAGACCATGACTACCTAGTATATCCTCTATTTACAAAATATTGGATCTATGTGGTAACAAACTCACACCATATCACATTGAATTGTAATGTATTCCACCCACGCTGAGACCGGTGGGAATTGTGTCAGACAACTTCTTGTAGACAGTTTTGATTTGAGCTAGGGATTGGAATGTCTCTTTAACAACCCTTGACCGTGGGACCAGGGGGGAGCTTTCAGACATGCTTCTCAAAATTAAAACAACCAACAAAAAATCTATATCCAGGTCCAATTTGTGGAGTTAATTTGACAAGAGACGGGACAGAGTTGAATACGTGTGAACTGTAGAATATAAATGAAGGCACCAGGCCATAGAATCTCAGCGCAAATCTATCACATCCAAACAGGCTTCAGTGGTAGAATCCTGTTACTGTCGTTCAGCTACAAGAGTTGCTCTGGATAAACTAAACGACTAGGAGCCTTTTTACAAGACAATAGTTTTATTTAGATTAATGACACTTGATGCCGGATTTGTGTCTGAGATATGTTTTTCTATAGCGTGAAAACGGGTGAAAATGGCAATTGTTTGCAATAATTTGTTTTATTAGTATTTTTTATCTATTATTTGTATTAATTTCTTCAGTTTATCCTGTCATTGAATGTTTTTGTTGCTTTATTAAACATATGCCCAAGTTGATTTGCAAAACATTACTTCATCTATTATAACTTTTTTGTGTTACTAAAACATCTACTACCACTACTACTTGTTATTACAGTTGTTGTGATATTATTATTGCTAGTTTGTATTGCCCTACCATTCTTAAAAAAAAAAGAAAAAACGCTTTTATTTTATTCCTACTTACATTACACAGTTCCTACCTTTTTATATTTAAATAATGTTTTTTTGTCATTTAAGACCCACACCTCATCTGACAAGCGCGATGGGAAAACAACTCCTAGGAAAGCAATAACTGATAGGCAACATTTTAATTCTAAAGCATTATTAAGAACAGGTACGGGCAGACAGTCCTGAAGTACCACAGCCAGCACTTTGTATTCAAAGCCACATCCAGCCCTTATGCAGTTGTATTACTTTCAGTTACAGCTCATGAATAACATCAGACAGACCATGAAGTGCATAGAAATGGAAAATGTGATAACTATGAGGGTGTACCCAGCCACTGTTTGAAGTACATTCGAGGCATGGATCTTGAAATGTGTGTAAAAGGAAACCCTGAATGTGGTTGCTCTAAACTAAAGCCTACAAGTTGATCTAGGGTACAGACAGTTAAGAGGTGATGATGCTAATGAGGTGGGTGTTGCATGTTGTATAACTACGTCTCATGAATGTTTTAGTTCAGGGGTTACTTTTTTTTTGGTTCTGGGGAAGGGGGTCATTCTGGGTGTGTATGGTATGTGAATGTGGTTTTAGCTACGTTACAAATAAACTAACCATCCATGGTGGCCATTGTATGGACCAGTGGCAGAAGTTTGTTTAATTTTGCTCCTTGATTTTGTATTTTACAGTTTTGTGTAGAGACAAAATAAGAAGAAAATGCTTCACTCCCCAAGTGATTGCACAGTAATTTATTTTCACATCAGACACTTTTCATCACCAATGTTGTTTCTAGAAACATATATGCTGCTTAAATTTTAACATTCAGTCCAAAAACTTTTTACTAATTTCACAGATACCACAAATGTATGTTAAGTGCCATGCTTAAGGGCACAATGACATATTTATGTACCTTCATTTGAACTTTTCATTTCTTGACGTTTCCTAGTAGCTTGGAGTTTTCCTTCTAAGTTTTCTGAGCTTTTATTTGAGGATATTAATGTAGTATTTATTGGATCCAAAATGTGGACATGACAACAACAGTTTTTGTAACATTATGTTTAGTATTTTGATGCACATCTTTTGCATGCACTACTAGCCTAAACTTTGCAATTCACTGACCCATCACAGCTTTTGCTGTGTTTCCTGTACTTTTGTTGTTTTCATGAGGCAAGTTTTTGTTATGTGAAGCAAACAAAAGAATTGTTCTGTTGGATTTGAATTTGGAGATTGACTTGGCCAGTCAATAATTTTCCACATGTTGGTCCATACTTGCCATTTGTTTTTCTGCCATCAGCAGTTACTTCATAAATAAAGACTAATGAACCAGTTCTAGTGGCAGTACCAGTGTCAGTACCAGTGTCAGTACCAGTGCCAGTGTCAGTGCCAGTGCCAGTGACAGCCACACATATCCAAGCAACAACACTCCCTTCACTGTATTTCACAGGTGAGGTGTTGTGATGATAACCTTCTCCAACCAATTTTGAGTTTTTATTTAAAGGTGTTTCGTGGGGCATGGTGATGCTGGGTGTGGGCTTGGATGTGGTAGCCAAAACTAATATTAAACACTACATTTTGATTCTCCACAATTTCCTCATCCCATAATACATGTTGGTCTTTGTTTCAGTTGTCTAGAATAAGCTGTTTTAAAATTGTGGGTTTTCAGGTACTGTAACCTGTCCCTTTCACATCTAGAGAATGTTCCTGATCTTTTAAGCCATGCTTTTTCTTTCTAGTGCTTTTTTTGATATTCAAGACATGTTTTTGGTGAGCCTAAACTGTTAGCTATGTTTCAGATTATATATATTTTCTGCAATATAATCACTTATTTCTATTTACGAATTGATTATGTGAAGCATTTGACCACTAGAAGACACTAACAGGTATCTTGCATTCAAATCCAAACCTTTCGAGGGTGAAGCTGGAAGAAATAATTATTTACTTCCAAAGGGCCCTCAATTATAACATTTTGGTCATTGAAGTTAATTTCTTAATTTGTTCTTTTTTTTTCTTTTATAAAACATTGGGTATCAATCAAAGTCAAATCATATTTTATTACCTGCAATCCTCCAGCAAAAACAAAACATGGCATGTGCAATCAGATTTTAAACTGTTGATAACAGTTACCTCTCTGAAAAGGTAAGATTTGAGAAACCATCTTAAGTCAATATAATAGCATTTAAACAGAGAAGGACCAACATGGGCTTTTCCCCAAAATATATTTGCACAAAGGTTGGAGGGATAGAATTGTATATTATTTGAACAAAAGTGCATCCAAAAGTTTTTATTACATCTTCATAGACAAATAGAAAAGCAGCATCTCATTAATCTGTGTCAATTAGAGATATGATCTCCTCAAACACAAACAAATCTAATCAATGAGTTAATTTCCAGATTAAAAACGTCTACCCTGTTAAATTTCTAATCATGTGAGGAAACTATATATATATATATATATACATATATATATATATATTTATATACAGGTCCTGCAAACATTTATTTATATATATATATATATATATATATATATATATATATATATATACAGGTACTGTAAACATTTATATATCTATATATGTATAGATATATATATATATAAATAAATGTTTTTACAGCTTTTTTATGCTGTTCAAACAAAACGTGATAGAATTGGTATTATATTGAACATATTATGCAAATGTAGTTTCTATCATCAATTTCCATATAACAGATTTAGGGAACCAATTTTAAAACCAAGATGTGAGAAATAATGGTCACTCCTGTGAATTGTAATAATTAAACAAATGTTGTCCTTACCCTTAGCTACAGTAGGTCTACATGCCAAGAAGACATTTTCCCATATCTCATTACTTTTAACTGGTTGTTTACTGTTTACAGGCTGTAGCAAAAGTCACACTTTAGTTCACAAAATTCCCCTAAATGTTTTACAGCAAGGTTAACCAGGTATTCAAGAGCTATGCACCTCAACGTACAAACAATGTCTAGGAATTTGGTTCTGATTCTCTGGGGTAAATCAGTGCCATCAGATTATCTTTTTTACAATACTACCAACATTAACATCATCGTCATATTATTAATAGCAATTCCTACAGGCAATTAACAAGTTACACAGTACTGATCCTCCACGGAAAAAAAACACAGAACCAAATAAATCAACAACAGGCAGTAGGTATGCCGCCAGAGTGACAGATGAGCTAGCATCTACCTAGGGAAAAAGTAGATGAACTCTTTCAATATTTTCAACTTGTACTGTAGTAGGTTTTCAAAATTACACTTAGTCTTCTGCAGCCTGTCTGCCAACACATGCTTCGGTCCCAACCTGGTCACAATCTGTATGTGATAATTTCATTCTAATCTTTCACTATTTGTTACATTTGGTTTTTACAACACACAAACATAAATCCAAGACAATGAACTACATAAACAAACAAAATAATAAGGTAAATGATCATAAGTTAAAAATAAATTACAGGTAAAGCAAAACTTCAGGAGGCAGCCTCTGCAACATATCCTGTCCTCCTCCTGGGGACACGCTCCCCTCTAGACGCGTGGTGAGCCGGCGCGCGACGTTGCCGGAGTTCTAGTCGCCACCGTGCTTGTTGTCTTGTTTCCCCATGTCCTGTGAACGTACCCCTTTCTCAATCACCACCAGGTGGTACCTGTTTACCAGGTATATTATCCCTTCCGTTTCCGTCCTCTGTGCGTGTGGTTGTTACCTGTCTTGTTGTGTGCCGCCACGACGGCTGTCCCTCTGTGATATTCAAGCTTTTGCGTGCTTTAGGGTTTCCGCACTTTGTTTGCGTCTTTTGCATTCTCTGTTTATGTACTACGTACTTTTGTATAGTACTCTGATTATTTTACAGTGTTCTCTGCCGAGCCCAAATTATTAAACGGCTGTCCTGCACCTGCGGCTTGGTTCTGTTCCTTACACACATCACGCATATGATTCTATTCAATAAAAAGATGCAAAAAAACAGCAATGGAGACCCTGAGTGAATACTTAATTTTCTCAATACCTAAAAAACATGGCGAAATAGTTGGAGGGTGAACAGATCTCCAGTTCAGGTGAATCCTGCGTCGAGCCGGTAGAGATGTAAAAGCCACAATGTCTGCTTGGCTGTGGGCTAATGAGGACTGGTCCTCCGGAATAACAAAAACAGATATCCCAGGGCTTGATAGCAGGTGAATGTTTAGCACTTCAGATACAATTTGGAACATGGATGTTAATAGTTCTTCAGAGCAGGGCACAGAGAAAACATATGATTTAGGTCACAGAAGGAGACATCTGTAAAAGTGACATCTACCATATCTGTTGTTAACATTCTGATATATTTCAGCTAGTCTCATCTTGTAAAAATTTGCCTTATGCAAAACCTTATTGTATAAGGCCCAGACGAGCTCAAGATGTAATGGAGTGACCCGGTCAATCGCCTCACCCCACCACTCCTTTGTGAATTCCATGCCTATCTTCTGCTCCTAGGTGGATTTAGCTTTGTTAGCAGAGTTATTGTCCCATGACATAATAACTAAATAGATCTGGGATGTTTTTCCCTACTGTCATGGTACTAAAGACAACATTTCATCCCAGAGTCGGTCAGGGGGGTTGACGGCAAAGCCAGAAAGCCATTGTCATACAGTTCTTGGATTGTCTTAATACCCTTCTTCGCCCAGAGACACACCTATAAGAGATGGGGGGAAGTGGTTCTCAGTAATAGGGCTCATAGCCAATGCAGAGAGAAAAGATACCAAAGCTGATACCACATCATAAATGTGGAAAGTACCACATGATTGCCATTATAGCGAGATGGGCGTGCCGAAAAAGAACAGAAAAGCAGTAAGAAATGTAGAAATGCCGGCTAGCCACATAGGGAATCTAAAAGATGCAACCAGAAGGTTATTTTCTGAAAATTGGCAGCCCTGAAAGTCAAACTTAATCTGCACAAGAATGGGAGCAAAGTTTGCAGAGAAAAGTCCAAGTAGTGAATGTGTTACTTTTGCTCCAAGGTATGTGAAACTAGAGTGGCTAATTTGGAAAGGCAAGTAAGTCTGCTTATGCTGCTGCGCTGCCGGATTGATTGAGAAGCACACACTCTTTTGGAGATTAAAATAGAGACGCTGAAAGTTAAGCAGGTAGCAGTGTTACTGACATAGTCCCGAATGTTCAGCATATAATGACAACCGGTGTTCAACTCCCTCCCGTGATACACCCTGGAAGGAGGAAGATGCACATAAAGCCAACGAAAGGAGCTCAACAGCAATGGCAAATAACAAAGGGGAGAGAGGACAACCCTGTCTGGTCCCACGTTCAAGGACAAAATAATTTGATTGGGAGATATTAGTACAGACACTGGCTTGGAAAGACGTATACAAGAGACAGGCCCATGAGCCAAATTTGTCTCCAAATCCAAACGTCTTAAGAACAGCATAGAGGTATTCCCAGTCATTTCTGTCAAATGCCCTCTCCACATATAGATATATTACCGCCTCAGGAAATTCTGAGAATCATTTGGAATAAATAATATAATAATAATAACAACATACAGATTTTAAAAAAGTTTGCTTCGCTATCACTTTAGGCAGCACCTTCCGTCAAAATTAATACTCACGATGCATCCTTTACCACAAAGTTGGCTGGACGTTATTAAAGACACAGACTACTGAAATACTGTCTGAATGTTTACAAACCCCTTCTCTATTGACCTCCAGCTGACTTGTCATCTCTGTTAAAGCTCAGAGTTTTGTATTATAACAACAGATCACTGGTTGGTTAACATTACTGACCCCTTTGGTAAACAATGAGCCTGGTAGATCATCTTTTTAATGCTTAGCACCCAATGTTTGGAATGGCATGCAGTCAGCACTCTGTTTGATTGCCTTAGTGCCTTTGGGTCGTTTTTTTAATGACTAAGGATTTCTATATTGACAAATGTGTATGTTTTAACTAACTGAGGCTGTCAATGCAATTCTGCATGCTTTATATATATTTCTATTTATGTGCATTTTGTTTGGTCCCAGGGCCCACTTGTGTATGAGACTCAGGTCTCAATGTGTCCACGCTGGTTAAATAAAATACAAATATTAGTCAAGATTGTTTGGCCAGTAACTAATAAGCAACTTGTTTGAATGCTTGAACTTCTCCGAGTTGTTTTTCTGGATAAGATTGTCTGTTAACAAATGATTAAAATATAAATTGTTGGGACACTGGAATGTGTAGATTTTGGCCAGGGAGAACACTATGGAAGCGTTATTTTCTGGTGACAGATATAATTGGAAGCACCTTAGTCAGTTATGCTTCAAGCACTCGGCTGGCAAACCTCATTATATGTGCCCTGGATACGTTTGAAGTCTGCCTAGAAAACCCCAACAATCAAAGCTGGAGTAATGTTTTATATCATCTCTGTTTATTTGTGGAAAGGAATCGAGAGCATGGCAAAGTGGTTCTGCCACTGCTGTAAAAGCAGAAGGGGATGGTCTGACTGGGTATAAGAAAAAATCACTGCAAACCTTATGTAGTCAATTTAAATCTCAATGGAGGATGCTTAATTTGCTGTAGTCATACCGCAACTGTGTTGGGAAGAGACCAGGTACTCACATCCCTTATCAAGTTTTTGGACAACTGCAACCCTGACATCCACTGACTACTTATTTTCATCAACTCTCTAGAACTTCCTGTAGTGTTGAGTAGCTCTTCTTTACTATGGGTATTAAAACACCCATCTGATCTTGCTTGCCAACAGCACGTCTCAACAATCTAAGTAATCTGTTGCCTTTCAAAAAAGAAACTCCATTACTCTTTGGAAAATGATCAAATAATATTAGTCTTCAAAACCAAGCATATGCCTTGTTCTGTAAAACATGAAAAACACAACAAAGCTAAGCACTGAACACTTTTTTCTTTCAGATTTCCCTTTGATAGGTCAGGCATATGTTTATAATACAAAGTAAGCTACTTCATACCTGCAGTCATATTATGTATATTTTTCATGTTTGAAAGCCTTCTCAAAGTGAGCTGGGTCCTTACTTTTTTACCTTAATGTTAGGCTATAGGATTTTAAGTTTTCAAGCCATCCCTGTTTTAAATGTATCTTGACTTAAGTGAGCTAGGGTTTTGTTAACGTGCACTTTTGAGCACAATCAAAAATACTTTCAAATTTTCAACTGATACATAGTACATCTCTCTCTTTGCTTCGTTGGGCATTTTCTAAAGAGTTTTGACACATTTACAGTATCATTTGTCTAATGAGTTCAATTACCCTATGTGTGACACCTATTTACAGAAATATGTTGATGTATTATTCGTGTGTTTTAGCTGAAAAGTTTTGGTCCAGCCCCTGGCTTATGCAATGCCGCATAATAATTTTAGCCTACACCTTGATTTAAAGGGCTAACAGTTTATCAAAATAAGATAACTAGGGGATAGTTCAGAAAAGTTAAAGGATAATGGTATAACTAGAAACAGATAATGTTGGGTTTTTCATCACCATGTCTATGGTATTACATAGGCCAAAGGTCTCTGTTTCCAGGTAACACACAGTGGACACAATAGGCTCATTTGAATTTCAGGAAAAGGTAGAGCATTATGAATAATTACTCATGGTAATTTCTTGTTAATTATCAAGTAATCATAGTTTTTACACTGTTATTGCTAAGCTGTAAAGTAAAGTGCTAACAAAATAATTCCATGTAGCCATTAGATTTCTGCTAAACCACAAATGTTGTTTCAAGAGTTATACGTTGTGTGCTTTTTTATAGCTGTCAGCATGCATTTCTAAGATTTGTATATAATCTCTTGCTCATGACTTTAGTGACAGGTGACAGACAAAATGAATAAAAATGATTGTGCATGCCAAGTGAATAGTTGTACATTGCTAAATCCTATGTGTCAATCTCCTTAACTCTTAATTCATAAGAACGAAAAAACACACACAAAAACATGGCTTACTGACTGACAAACACGGACAAACTCTGTACTGCCCCTGGGCTGTAGAATTCATGTAGTGTGCTCAAATCTAGACCTAGGCCATCCTAATTATTACATTCTCTGTATTCCTGATAACCCATATTGTTAAGGCCACAAATAGCTAATTATCAGCTGGTCCCACAGTTGTTTTGCTTTGATAACCTTCATATAGAGCATCCAACAATTGGTTTTCATAATGATATCATAAAGCTATCAGATTTGCTGTAATGAAATACTGTAGATGTGTGTGAAGGGAAATTGAATGAATTGTGGCCTAACAACTGATGTGTGCGTAGCAGTCTCTTGGTACCTGCCTCTGAGTTCCTATGCGCATTGACATTGAGCTCTTTCTTTTATTGCTTTCAGAGAGAAACTGCAGATGTTGCATTATTGTTTTTACAAAAAAATATTTGGTAAGGTTTATAGTCATTGTTTATATGTGGAAATTATTGCTCTAGTGTTTACAGCAGAGATGTTTTACACATTGTAGTACATCCTGGAGAAGCATTTCCACCATGCATTCAGGGAGCCTTGAACATTCTGCTGTACCTCAGTATAGGGCTAACGAAGCAAAGGTTTAATAACTAGTAAATACTCTACTAGTGGCTAACATTTTAATGTAGTTTGGGAATCATGAAATGTATTATTACAAAGTTTTAACTTTTGTAAGTAAAGCCTTTGGCAAACTTGTAGCCAATGAAGCACTGTAGTAAACTGGTTTAATCGCTTTAATATATTCTGTTCATGACTGCATTGTTAAATGAATGCTTTAAGTGTTCTTTTGTCTGTCTTATTTTTGTGAGAGCAAATCTTAATCTTCTACGTGTATGTTACTTTTTCAGCCATTGTGAAGGCATCTGAAGGTTTTCCAATGTACCCAGATGGGAGAAGCCAGCCTCCAAAACAAAATGTTTTGCCCGCCACTTTCCCTGGTCATTTTTGGACAAGTGGTAGTTAGTTCCTACTTTTCTGCTTCTAACGGGGAACTGTAGAGAAACAAGGCCATTCAATTGACTCAATAACATAGGCTTCAATGACCTCATTGTGAAAGGCTGTTTGTGTAATGGGGTGTCTTTGCACATCAGACAATTTCCATCACCACTGTAGGTCCCAGAAAACTGATCTCTGCCGCATCAGTTGATCCAATCATGTCATAACTTTTGGTGTAATGAAACAGATGCTACGTAGCATGTGGTGATGACTGGTATCCTACATGACAAAGCTCATAAACCTTAATCAATTTTAACATTCAGAATATAGTTATTATCCCCCAGAATATTCTCAACACAAACCAAAGCCAAAATAGTTAAATCTTGCTGTGAAAAAAATCATAAGACCTAGTGGTAATTTAAATTAGAAAAAAATGAACCCTACAACATAAACTTCATTGGCATTAACACCTTTTCAACAGCTAGTATCGTAGATAATTACCCGTTTACCGTACTGCGACATACTGATAATATTTGCATATTATACATGTTATATGATTGTTAAAATAGGGCTTGTTTATTTCCCAGTTTAAAAAATGGGCCCCTGAATGGCCCAGTGGTCACTCCAGTTAGCTTTGTAAGGGCATGAACTCACAATCCTGCTTCTGGATTAGCCATGAGCGTATATAAATATTCTAGTATATGGGAAAGACAGTAATATACAACAATTGGTATTAGTGCTATGTATATATATATATATATATATATATTAGCTTTCTCTATTTTAACTTCCGTACTTGCTTTCGTCATGGTGAGGTATTGTTCGTCTTCCTTCAACGTACTGAGCCTTTGATTACCTTTCTGCTTAGAATTCTAGTACCTTTCATATCCTGTGTTCTGACCTTTGACCGTTTTTGATTATGATCTAATTTAGTGATTTTACAAACATCACTTTTAACAATAACTTCAGAGTGCATGACTTCATTTTGATGATAAACAATAGACAGAAACATGATATGTGTTACAATAACAGCTTCTGGTGGAATTTATCACATGGTTAAATTTATGCACAATTAGCGGGTACCTAAGTAAAAAGATGGCTTATGTCTTTATTATGAATTCAGATAAATATTTTTCAAAAGGCATGCCAGGATTTAAATATAACACCCTACTCAGCATTTCAGTAGGAAATACATCAAATAGTACTTCCCATACTGGAGCACAAACCAGAAAGCTTGCTCATCAAATTCTGTGTTGCTCTTCTTAGGTGAAATACATAACATATTCAAGGATAACAAGGGACTATAACTATGAAGGCAGTATATGTTTCCTGTTAACGTACTTGTGTACAAGCTTGCTTTAGATGAAAGGAGCCGTCTGATTATAAGGAATTGAACACATTTGTATATGACAAACATGATCCGCAGCCAAAATAACAATTACCAGAAAGATTTAACAATTATTTAATACAACGGGTATCACATGATGCAAGAGCTCAAGCTAAGCTGCATAGATAACACGAGCAATGCAGCATTTTCAAATTGATTTATTCCAGATTCTCCCATAAGTGTTGTAAAATACACTTGCTCGTTATAGCACCCCCAGTGGCAATCAAGCTCTAGCTAATCCACCCACAGAACCCTGAGGGGAGAGAAAGCTCACCTACCTACGCCTGAGCCAATTAAAACTGACTTCCTATTACCATAAAGCAGTGTGGGAATTTGTGCTGCACTGGTACCCCCTCTCACTTCATTGTCACTGTTTTGCCATTTCCGTCTTTTGTTTAACACATAACACAACTAAATTGGTGTAGGAATACTCTAATCAACCAATGGGGGCCCTCCCTAAGGGAGAGTAAGTACTTTCCAGTACTTCCTGATATCTATATCTCTGTCCTTTGACAGGTCTGAATGTAGTGATCTGTACTTCATCTGGTAGCTAGGGCCACGCTGTTTGTCCAAGTTTATTAGTTCTGTCTTTTTTTTCCATCAATTACTTTATCAAATCATCTAAGTGTGTTGACAGCACCTGCGTCACTGGTGCTATTAGACGGCATGGAACATTCAAGGATGACAAGACAATGTTTTCTGATTAAGTGTTCCTAACAAGTTCAGAATGTAACGCATCCAGGGCAGAACAAGAAGTACATTGTCTGCTTTATAAAAGATGTCATTGTCAATGTACAAATAGTTCTTCCTGTGTTTCATACGCCATTCACTGACATTGGGCTTTGGTGGGGTTTTATGCAAAATGTAGCGAAAATGGCTGCAACATCAGTTTAGCGTTATATCAGTGTGACTCTGAGATTCCACTATTCAATTCCACTATCCTGGTCAAAGGAGCTTATATAGTGCGCTGTAAAGGGAAAGGAGGCCGTTTGGCATGCAGGAAAACAAAGACATGGTGTTTTCCTTAACAACCTTTATTTGGTCTTCCAGATGCATTGGTCAATCTCTGTTTAATCCCTACATGCCAGCCCCAACACAGCTTAATAAAGTGCTGTGAGAGTGAAGCCAATTCAAATGCAATTCCTCTGACTACATGGCATGGTCAGCCCATAGTTTTAAGAAAAATTGCTTTCTCCACGTTCCTCGCTTATTGACCTACCGACTTGGCTGGCGTATGTATGTTTTTTAAGTTTTAATATATAATATCAAGTTCTTCGGTGAGCTGCTTTAGCTGCCAGCTATCAGTAAAATGGGGGAAAATGAGAATGCAGGTTGGTTATAATGAAACATTACACTTATTCCTTCATCCTGGATGATACACTAGACTGTAACAACAGTTCGGAAAGCCATCCCAAGTAAATGATACAATATTCTAACTGCATTTTGACAAATGATACAGTTAAGATGATGATATTCTGGATCGGTGCAATGCAATTGATCATCATTTTTATCAGCCGCATGTACGTGCATGAGAGTGTTGATTAAACGACGCAGAAAGACGCTGTTTAATGTCTTTTAGGCCTAGAGGCATCTTTCATCTTCATTTTTCTCTTGTTTAGCGGATAACACTATCCCCGGTGACACTGGGAACCTTTTTCTTCAAACTAAGCATTGAGTCGTAGCAGTATTAGGTGGTCCCTCATTTATTTGACTGTTTTGACAGGACATTAGCAATGGTGGGTAGGGTATCATTCTTGCAGTGGTGTTAACCATGGCGTAAACCTGTAAGCATGTCTTTAATCATTTCTGTCAAAGTACTTGGAATTGAGGCAGTTTTCCACCATTTAATCATCGGTGCTTTCTCTGACACCATAAATGTCTCATATTGGCTAATCATTTCCAAATACAAAAAGGTCTACTGAGAAATAAGGTGGGCCTTGATGTAATCTCACTTCAAAAATGCAATTAAATTGTAGCCTGGAAATCCACGTGTCATTGTTTTCCCTTACATGGGCCATAAAGTTATATGATACATTGCTGTGGTATTTCATTACTTGTTACGCAAACCTAATAATAAAAATAATGTAATTTCGGGAACTGTATTCTGGATACCAATGCTAACATGTGCAGAGATGACTATGCTATTGCCTAATGTTTTGTTTCAAATCTTGAGCATAACAAAAAATGATTTGAACCTTGGGGTTAGTTTGGGATTAACTGACCGTGCTCCACTTAGGTCAATTTGTATGGCAGCTGGGCGTCTCAAAGTATTTTACGTGTCTTTTAATCCTACTGAGATTTTACTTAGATTTATTCACAAACAATGTCTAGCTTTTTAATTCTTTGATGTCCAAGTGGAATTGTGCTGCAGTATTGGTTTTATCATGACCTTCATTCTGAACATACGTATTGAACACCAGCTCGGTTCATGTTACACTGTGTTCAGTGTGAGACATTCTGCTTATTACAACAATAACATAGTAGATGACATGACAAATCCGCAGTGACAATCAGGTATGTAATATGGGGCACTTTTGGAGCACTTATGGTACATCATCGTCTGTCATTGCCTTGGAAGGGTCATTGTAACACAGTGACTTTTAGATAACAGCAATTGAACTATCCTTTGCTTTAGTAGTGTGATGCTACTTGGGATTTCTGAGATCATTGAGTTTGGCCTTTTTCCTCAACAAATTTAGCGTGCTTTTTTCCCATAAACATCAGGAGCATTGAAAGCGCATACCTTTCTCCAATTAGTCTAGTCATGTAATTGTATTGAAGATAATGTCCAGAGGGTCCTTAGACAATCCAATTTGATTAGGTTAAGCACCAGAAAAACACCAGATTCATCACAATTTGTCATGGGGAGTAGATAAAGTTTGTTATTTTAAAGATGTGTTGCAACTTATACATTTTATCAGATTTGCAGATAAAGGAATAAACATATTGTCAAGCTATTCTAGAACTAGTTGCTTGTGAGCAGAGTAGCTTTGCATTATTAGTGTGATATTAAACTGATTACACGAGGACACATGCCAAAATAAACTTACTAACCATTCAAACACACCAAAAGCATGACAGAATCAATAGTGTGGGAAAAAAACAGTCAAACTACTTTGTCACTTCCCCTAATGAATTCCGAAAAATCTGATTGCCAAGCCAACAATTACTGGAACACTGTATTGCATTTATCATTTGTCTGTTTTGATTGCTTTTTCATAAAAGCGGAAAGAGAAAGAAAAGTGAAGGGCACAAACACATCATAGCATGGATGATACCTATTTTGCTCTTCTAAACCAGATATGATTCGCTTCAGCTAATTATGGTCTTCTGCATGAATAAGTGATATTTGCATAGCTGTCAGGCACCCTCCCATCAGCAAGGGATTTCAGAGCTTTCTTTAAAGCATGGTGCTGACAGAGTCGATTTTCCAGTAGCCGTGTAGAGGTTTCCAGGGGTGTGGAACCTGGCAATTTGTTAGCACCTGGATAAAATGCAAGATGATTACATTTCTTTCAGAGAATGCTTTTCTCCAATCAATGAGGCACCATATGAAGCCTTACATTCTATTATTTGAAAAACTTTATTCATTGTGGATATGTACCCCCTACTTCAATACCTGGTTTATGAGATTAATTCATTAATATTTTCTCAGATAATCAATTTGTATACCATTATGTCCTCTGTGACATGACTCATAATGTTGTGACATAACTGATGTGTTGTGACAGGACTGACATGGATTTTGTTAATGCAGGAAAAGTTATGTTTTGTGTTCTTCAATTAGGTTTTGGTGGGCATTCCTAATTTCAAGTAATATTATTACTATTTTATTAGTAATGTAATATTTTACTAATATGGTAAAGTTCCGCCAAGGACATATTATAACTTAATTTATTAGAATATGACTATTAGCAAGCTAGAATAAAAACTGTTAGCATGCAAGCAAGGCATTTCAAGCCTCCCATATGGGGCAGTGGCCGTGGGTTCGAGGCCCAGTCATGCCACTGCCTATTGTGGCCGGGGGTGTCCTGTAGGGCAACACATATTGGACGTAGTCCAGGGGAGAGGGGAGGTGATCACTTTAACAGGGTTATCCTTGTGTTGCCGTGTGGCGGTGCCCTTGGTAGGGTGGGCTCTTCCGACCTGGCTAGGGCTCAGACAGTGTTAGCTCACACAGACTTCTTGGTTAAGGAAGGGAAGAGGCAGAACCGCTGATCGGACAGGTTTCGGAGGAAGCCCATAGGGATCTCGACTCTCCCGACCCTGCAGTGGCTGTTGTGACTGTACGGCTCAAGGACGTACAGTGGGATTGGGAGAAAAAGGGTGAACATGGGAAAAAAAGATTGACAACAATTGTATTCTGTTTTTGGGATATTTTAGCGTGACAGGGCCTGTCTTTATAGCTTGACCAATCTAAAAAAGAAAATGCAAAAACAAGATGAAAATCTAACAATTCATGGACAGAACTCACATTTAATCAGCCTCAGCTCTCCCTTCAATCAAATGATGTCACTTCTCCTGAGTTATAACCTACAAAGGCTTATTGCACATTTGCTCACATGTTATGTTTTATGTAAACGTGACAGGACTCTAAAAACATGGGGAAAGTTGTAAAATATGAATTTCATGTTTTTAATGAATTGATGTACTGTATTCATTCATTTAAAGAACTGAAATTAACCATCTAATCAATTTCAAACATTTTTGGTTTATACAAGTTGTATTCACTGTAACAATTTCAGGACAGGTAATGCACATTTCTGGTAAAATGTCCACTTTATTAGCTTATACTCTGCTTATTTGAATTGTTTTTTGTTATCACATCTGTCTGTATTTCAAAGTGAACGTTTGATTTCCTGAGCCATTCAAGGGAAATGCAAATAAAATGCAATCTCATTCTGCAGATGGTGGACCTCTGAGTAGTCTATTCGCTTATTTTAATAGAGGTTGGTTCTGTTACGCTATGTGATATTAATAATTTACACAGACGGCTGCTTACTAGACGGCTTAATGTCACTTTTCTTACATTCTACAATTCTGTTAATGCATCGTCCTCGTCCTTGGACTGTAGAAACATTCCACAAAGTTTGTTGCGAGAAAAGTTGAACTCTGTAATGTATTACTAGATGTTTCCAGTCGACGGTTGGAAGTTATAGTTGAATGAAATGAAATTATTTAAAACAGAAACACTTTACCCTCTAGGGCATTGATTGGATTTGACCCCGGGTGTGTTTATCTCTTCATACAATGGGTCATCATATGCAGGAGCTTTTTGGGAACAGTTTTAATTAAATTCATAACTATACTTTTGTTTCATTGTTTTGGTCCACATTATTTTCTTTGATGTGGTTTTTGCTTAAGATATTCAGTAATGGGTGCTAATTGCAAGGTACAGTAAATGTATCGCCACGTGTTACTGAAGGGACCGACTTGTAATGAGACACCTGCATACATTTCATTAAGAGGTATCCTATTGCAGGACTCCCAGATGGCACAGATCTAACTCTCTGCCTCTTTGGGTTAGAGCACTGACTGTGCCACTAGCTGACAACTGGCTGGAAAGCCCCATGGGCAATGCAAATGGGCCAACATCGCCCCGGGAACCGGGAGGTATTCTCAGCAGGGATATTCTGGTCTCATCACTCTGTAGCAACTCCCTCAGGCAACTTAAGCAACTGCAAAGCTAACTAAGGTCGTCAGCTGAGTAAACGTGTCCTCCTGTGCTTGACCGCAATACTTTCTTTTAGACAGTGCAGTCTGGAAAAATTAGTGAATGGCTTGGCGTGTATGCCCTTGAAGGAAGCTTGCTAAAGTCTTACTGACAGTTGGGAGTTGTTACAATAACATAAGGTTGTAGAAACCATTGGATATGATGTAATGGTGTAGATTGAAAAGGAAAAGTATCGCACAATTCAATGAATTTTAAAAGCTCTTATTTGACCTGATATTTGCAGGTTATATTTATTTTGCTTATTTTGATATTTGAATTAATAAAAAAACAAAAATCTTAACAGTATGAATATGGGAGAAGTCTTAGTTAGACCAAACTGCCATATTTTCCTCATTGATCCATCTTTCAAGAGTTGGAAATGGAGTGGAAATAGTAATACTTTTCTCTAGACGCCAGTTTAAAACAGTTGCCTCAACAGTAATGTTAACATTCAGGTTTTTACAAAGAGTTCAACAAGTGAATATACTATACTGTACTCATTGGATTACACAAATGTGAATATACTTTACTCAGTGGAGTACACACAGGGGAATATACTGTACTCAGTGGAGTACATGCAGGGGAATATACTGTACTCAGGGAAGTACACACAGGTGACAAAAGGATATAGGCAAAGGATAATAGTTTATTTTCTTATTTTCTTCTTTGTATTTCTAATTATTTTTTTAAAAGACATGTGGGTGTTTTATCAATAGATTATAATAATGATATTTTTCCCCCTTAACAAGTTGATCTTCATTATCTAATATGAACATCATCTTCACCCTCACCCTCATGTTAATTAAACAAAATAAATAAATTAGTACATTTGTTTTGAACATAAACATTAAAATAAAAACTGCTATAGCTTTAAATAAAATGACCTCGTAAATTGCTGTGCTTGTGAGAGGGACTTAACTATTTACACGCTTGTCCCTGCAATGTTACTGCTTTCATTAGGGATATATCCTACTTAACGCGTTATGACTTTATATTTATTTAGCTAGTTGTTTGCTTCAAAACTAGGGGATAATTTTTGAAGGAAGGTAAAATCTCGCGCTGCGAGAGATTAGCAGGGCGCGACGCAAGGCAAGCACGCTGACATTGCCAGTACAGTAGCTAACCTAGGCGTGGTCATATTGATTTTCTAAAATCATGGATAAACTGCATGACATAGAAGAAGTCCCAAAGAATACCTTGCTATTTGGATAATTTGACATCTACTTGAACATACAATCACTGAAGTCTTCAGGGAGCAGGTAGGCTAACCACATTGCTAATGCTAACCACTGAATTACAGAAGTTGGTGGGGTTATAATGTGGCTATAATATTTGCTTTCGTTTAATGTTCTGCTCCATACAATACCAAGCCAGACAGGCGTATCTACACAATCTACACGGTTTGCCTTAGTTTAATTACCGAATTTGTAGTTACTGCAATTATTATCCCATTATCTCGAAATCTGAGCAACATTGAATCAAGATATTTTGACACAAGATAAAAAACAGACATCGAAAAGTTTATTGTGATATATAACTAAATTTTTACCAAAATCGCGGCACTCTGCCTTTGGACAGCAGAATTGTCAAATAAAACAGAGGAAATATGTTTTTTTTCTTTTTCAACACAAACGATGGCTACTAATGACTTAGAGAGTCCAAAGTATTTCCAGCTACTTTACAGCATGTAAACAATTTTTTTTTTTTTACACTGGCTCCTAACAAATTCTACTATCACCACCAACCACGCGTGATTTACGTAAAGCAACATGTTGCAACTACCAGGCATACAACATTGTCAGTGAGTTGATACACTGTCATGCGCGCATTTTGTTTTGCGGTGTACCTCTGGTGCAGCAGTTGTCTCTCTTCACAGGTGGGCATATGAAATTGTATTCAGATAGTATGTAAATGTTGATTTAACTAACATTGCTGTTGTCTGTGATAGGGTTAGTGATAAGACCTACCTCCTATTAAGGCAGAATTTAATCAAGGACAGGGATATTTACAATGGCCCTTCCAAGCATGTGATTCAAGTTCCCTGCTGGGATTTTGTGTGCAGCAAGGCATTGCTGTGTTGTACTATTGCTCTTTTTAACAACATTATTAAGATCACAACATCTTAATCTTTCCTTGGCTCACTGCTAACTCATTACAGTATGCAAATGAATGCAAAATGGCATATTTCTCCATCAGAAAAAATTGGCAGGTAGGAGGGATTTATATGTTCATCCATCATATCTGTTAATTGCCATTAAGTAGGGGTCATTGTCCTTTCCTGTCAACAGTACATGTTGGATATTTGGCTGCACCCGGGAAACAGACTGAATGAACATACAGCCATTTTGCTTCAGAATATTAAAACCCATTATAATTGTCTGTCTCTGACTCATGGAAAAGGCAGTTAGGGCTTGTTTAGAGTGGTCCAGGGGTTTAACGCCAGCACGTCTGCTGCACATGTACCCCTGAATCATGGATTATAATCCAATCCACTGCTTTTTCACAAAAAAAAACTTTCTTTATTAAATACACCATATCCTTATCAGACATAAAAAGAAACTGTTCTAAATGCATACGAGCCAATATTTGTGACGTTTTTGAAAATAATGTGTGACTTACAAAATAAATGTTCACTGCCTTTTTTGCTTAAGGTCACACCTCTAATTGTGAATGCCACTGTTACTATTTTTGAAGGGCACTATATACCTTACAGTCAAGCAACCACGTGTCAGAGCAGCCCACTAAAAATAGAACACCAGGATTCCTAAATATCGGTCTAAAACATGACGAAAACTCTGTACCACTAGGTGTCTTTCTTGTCTTACTCTTAATGAGGCCTTATGTGCCATGCTACACTAATTAGCTAAACCTCCGCACGTCTCAGTATCAATTCCCCTGTTGATTAATGTAGAGGAGACAAGCGATTTAATGTACCTGGAGGCAAAATTGCCAGACAAGCACTTTGTGGAAATCCCTTGGTTTAATCAGAGGGACTTACACCAAAGACACGACAAACAGATCCATAGGTTGAACAGCTAAAAGCTAAGTGCCTGGACATGCCATGGAGGCAACAGAGCTATGGAATACAACCTTCTGCACAAATCCTGTAATGTGACTGACGAAATCC
The DNA here is from genome assembly GCA_016801125.1 of Novumbra hubbsi. Lineage (NCBI taxonomy): Eukaryota > Metazoa > Chordata > Actinopteri > Esociformes > Umbridae > Novumbra > Novumbra hubbsi. The sequence continues at coordinate 96,589 of JACXGK010000551.1, forward strand.
ATTGCTTTATGACCGAAGGACTATTTTTTTTATCCACCTTTTTTCCACATATTGTGTTTTGTCAACTGTTAGATTTGTATGGGAAACAGACAAAATAAGCATAATGATCATGTAAATATGACTACCCAGATTTGGACTTCAGACGATGTCCGTGGGATTGCAAATGTTCCGCGTTTGCAAGCTGCTGCTGTTTTGAGTGTTGGTTTGGACCGCTGAGAGTTCTGTTGGAAATGGCACCACCTGGGTAATGAGATGCGGAGATATCCGTGTCGTTGTCTGAGCCAAAAGGCTTACATGGCTTATCTGCAAGATGCACCTCATCAGGGCCAAACACTGTAGAGCAAGACTTCTAGTCCTCGTGGGGCAACTTATGTCCACAAAAATCTAGCTTCCTTCTAACCAATGTACTTCTGCAGAACATACCTATATATAAACATAAAAAATTATTTAATTTAACCTTTATTTGAACAGGCAAATCATCCTGAGACTAAGGTCTCTTTTACAGTTGGGCTCAGTGGTCCAGAAAAGTGGTAAGATAAAAAACTCACGCAAACACATGGAGAAACTTCACATTTTACAATGACATTTTTGTATCAGACATTTATACTTCCTTATAGGCACCATATCTTTCTAACTTCAGTTTGCTCTGCAAAGTACTACTTGAATATGCGTCTTGGTAGTCAAAACCAAATTTTCACCCAATAATTAGATATTTGTTGCTTTATGATTGCCTTGACATCCTGTTCTATGCACTATAAAACATTGCAATTTTCCGGCGGGGCAATGTACCAACGTGGTGCTGGCATGCTAATTGCTATTATAGAATCTGATTGGAGTTCACCAGCAAAACAAAAAGCAATCATTATGTACTGTACCTGCTGTTGATTCAGTAGGATTTTCAAAACAATTAGTTCTTAGCTGCATGAAAAATCCAAAAGTAATGGTGATGACGGCAGGATAGAGTGCACCTCCTGAGGGCAGGGTTTATCAGTTGTCTTCAAAATTAGATGACCAGATGTTGCAGTGAGGTGCCCTTCATCTAAGGGCTCAAGGTCTCACTCCATCCTGTTATCCCGATCTACTATGGGAAGCACTCTCTGACTTTCTTATCTGTAACACTTTACAGTAAGATCGCAAATTCCTGTTAATCCTGTAGTGAAATGAACTGCCACGACATGTTGTTACTTAGGACACACAGCATCACTAAAAAGGAATAAACGGAGACCAAAAAACACGCAATGTGCACGAGTCATGTGGGATGCAGGGAAAACGTAGAGATTATGTGCGAAGAAAAAGCAGTGTTCCTCAAACTGGCCCAATTCCCAGCAATTTAATTCCTGAGGTGATTATCAGCAGTCATTATTTATGTAAAATCAACACAGGCATGCTACACTCTGTGAATGACAAGCTGATTATGCCATTCCATTACATCAAAGTCCGGTCCGAATACACGGCGATGCTTCACTTGAAATGTTCCAGGTGCACGTGTTTTGTTTCAGATTGTTTCGCATTTTGTGTCTTATTCCGCCTCCAGGGAACATTTTTATTGTGTATTTGCGGCAAGTAATAAGGGAACTGCCGGTGCAGATGTATATAACCACGGTTTGCTATAACATGGATTGTCCTTGATGTCGGGTGTTGTGGCGGCTATTTTGGTCTGCATCTTCAATCACTCTTGACAGTTGGCCAACACCAACTCTTGACCTGATCCACTTCAGTATGTCTGCGACAGAGGGGTGAAAAAGACACACGCTCAAAGCAGTCAGTTCGGTCGACAATCCTTAATTAAAACCTTAAAACAGGAACAAGACCACTCACCGTGCTATGGTTGCAAATGATTGTTTTAACCATTTTCTGATGCTATTCAGGGTCCTCTTGCATGTATAGCGATATACCAGCATAGAATATGCTTTTATTATGCTGACTACTGAAGGAGGCTCATGCTGCATTCACAACATGCATTACATAAGAATCAATGGGTACAGGACAGCACATCATTAATGTATAGAAGTCCAAAATAATTGATGTAGAAATGATGAATTTCAGCCTGAATCAAAAAAGATGGGTTAGTCAGAGGTTTCCACCTTTTTCATTTCTCATACCATCGTGTTGTTTTTTGCTCTCTCTCTCTTTTTTGTTTTCCATATCTATCGGACCAATATTTGTTTCCCTAAGGATTCTTAAGGAGTGCAGGCGGAAAACCTGTCTATCTGACATGACTGTGAATGCCAAAGCAGTAATTGTCAGACGACAGAGATGGGAATGAGAGAGAGGGAGAGAGAAAGAGGAGAGGGAGCAGAGACAGGAAAGATAGAACACGTGGGGGTGGGCGGTGCACTGAGAGGCAGGGAGTGGAGTGTGTGTGTCTGTGTGTGTGTTTGTGTGTGTGAGCGAGCGAGAGTGAGAGAGAGAGAGGGAGAGCCGCGTTCATTCCGTCACTTCTCAGTATCCAGTCTCTGAGACGGCGTTCCAGAGAGGAGCTACCAGACAAGGCAAATTAGAGGAGAAAACAAAATAGCAGAAAATGCATGGAAACATTATGCAAGTGGAGTTGGCTATCCACTTTCACCTCTCATAGGGTGGCGAGAGGTGTCTGAAAATCTGCACACTTGGGGGATCTCGCTAACCAACCACCACAACTCCCCCTTGCCCCCCCTTCCCACCGGTGGGCTGAATAGAGGACGGAACCCGTCTTTGAGGTGAGGAGAGCACAGACTGCCTGTAGACACTTGCGGGGGAGCCAGTGTGCACAAGGAGTGTGCTCCCTCTGTGGGTCTCACACTTTATCTCTGCCTGCTGGTCTGCCTGCAACGCGGGAAGAGAAGATCCAATCAGCATTTGGGTTTAATAAGGTGGAATACCAAGGGGACGCAACATAACAGATACTGCACAACCAGGGAAATAAAGGAGGTAGGAGCATACAGCATTGAAGGACATCATTGGAAAAAAAGAAAAGCTTTACGGAATTTTGAATTCTGAGGCTCCTGCTCCCAGTGGACTTGAGCAGAATCATTTTCTTTTTGAGAGGAGCGTCTCGCGGCTTCGGTCAACTAACCTTGTGGACTATTGGATCCTAGGTGGCTTGTCAAGGTAAGGACCCATTTTCAACTCTCCCGGTGCTTCAGCCAGCCACTTAGCAAGACCCAGATAGGGTAAATGCAACACTAAGAGAAAACGGAACCGGTCCAGACTTTAGTGGCATTAATAGGATGCGAAAAGTTGCAATAAACCATCTCTGTGATTTATTTCCCTTCCTGGCTTATCCAGATACATGCAGGGAATATGATTGCTTTTTTCCAATATGGGCTATTTTGATCCGAGGAGGGGTGTAGAGACGTGGTCTTCAGCAAGCGTTTGGGGTGGGGGGGTTTGAAAGGGAAAGATGCCAGCGTGCAAAGCCAGTGTGTCTCTTGGGTCTCGGTTTCTGCATCGTGGCTTCCTGCTAGAAGGATGGGGGGAGTAATTACCACTGGTGTTTGTCTCAGTTGGGGCCAGATCTTCGGGCCACAGGATTACTTTAACCACCAACTGCTTCCGAGTCCTAATTGCTCAGATACAGCTGTTCTACATACTGAGAACGTGTTGTCTCCTGGATCACATTGTTTCTGTTGATTTTAATTCTCCCTTACATGTCCCAAATAATACTTCATCCGACAGTTCCTTGTGAGTTTCTCCAGGAAAATCTTGTACAGCCTTGTGCCTGTTCCTCTGTTATCGCCATCTCTGTGTGCACTTTAATAAGCTGGAAGCACACAAATGTCTTTCCAAGGTCCTTGTCAAATGTAAATTACCAGAAAAATGATTCATGGGAAGATTGAGACATAGTTAATTTAAATGCATTGATGTTGGAGTAAATCTATAACCCCTCTTTATCGATACCGGACAAGTGCTAACCCTTTTGTAGGAGCAGACTGAAATATTTATGATTGCATGCACATCCTGTCTGCCTTGAAATATTTAAAATAATTGAATAATAAATAACCTGTGCCTGTCAAAACCTGCCCTGCCGTTGTGGATGATAATGATGCTGCCTCCTCATGTAACATGCAAACCAGTGACCACTAAATGTCTTTGCCTCCAGATATGAACATTGTAAAGGTGTCTCCTCTTACCACAGGAGAGTGAAGGGTGTGGGGTAGAAATGGGGAGGTATTTGAAGTTAATGACAGCTCCTGAGGAAGTCCCAAAATGTCTACAAATAGTGCAGGCCATTTCTTATCTGTAATGCATTCTCGGTTATTGTATACAGGACACCGATTTAAGTGAGAAAGATCTGGTATAAGAATTACATTATGTAGTCTCATGAAAGAGCACATTGTCTTTTCATCTCTTCGTTAGCAGCGTCCAGGTTTAGGTGTAATCTAATGAGCAGTATGGTGTACGTGTGTGAATGAGTGCGCGCGCGTGTTGAGTGCCCGTCTGTGTGTTGAGTGCGTGGGTGTGCATGTGTCCGGAGCAATGAGCTTCATGCGCTTTGATGTTTTATTGAGTGTTAACCATGTCAGCACTGACGCACACACTCTGATCCGCAATGTGATGCTCTGAATTGGACCACATTCAGCTTTGTACTGCCTTTCACTGTGGATTCACAATGCCGATTTTGCTTTCACAATCTGCTAAACGATTTAGTCCAGGTGAGTGTGTGTGTGTCTCCCACCTTTGTGGATGGAATATATGCGTGGTCTGTTCTTTTCCGTCTGATGGTGGCAGAGGAGTCAAAGACTTGGTCGACCATTTCAAGGGATTTATGTATCCACTGAATAATACTATGGATGCGGCGAATAGGTACATGTTTTACAGTGATTAAATAGAATCATAGGGAATGCATTCACAGGGGGTAGAAATTAGAAAAGAAAACAACTTTTGATGGCAAAAATGCTGTGCTTTTGATTTATTGCCTACAGCCACAGTTTGAATCAGTATGCATGTACGTCACTGCACAGCTGAAAGATGACATGCTCGCTTCCAACAATGATACATCATTTTCAATCATCTTTGCATTTCGGAGAAACTAAATATGAAATATTGAACTTTAGTTGTAAACTATGCCTAATCTTTTAAGAATGAATTAAGACTTGTTTATAGGCAATGTAACTTTGCAGAGCAGAATGTGAATGTAGAACATTGGGTTTTCTGTGTCATTATACCTGAATTGAGTACATTGAACAACAACATTTTACACAGAAAACATAATACCCAGATTACCATACATCATATCAGACAAGAGTGTGTTTATTTTTGTATAACCAAACCCTCTGATGTCAATGCATCTTTACTCGTATGAATCTGTCTTGAAGCTAACATTATGAAACAGTACGGTGTCATCAGTTATATGAGAATGAGTAGCGGGCCTTGCAAAAACTGAGCTTACGGATACATACTGCACTTTTCCTAGCATAAGATTGACGGGTAATAGCAGATACTCGAAAGCAGTAGAAACAGAATATTTAGTTAATAAAGCCTTCCTGGTAGAATGGGACATGTGCAATACATTGTTGCATGGGAACAGGAGTTATGGCACTTAAGCCATATTCATGGGCTACTTCTACATAAAGGGAGAGTTTTTCTGTCTTTGGAAAAAGTAAGACTATAAATTGTTGGACATAAATGTTGTTGTTGATGTGATGGCGATGTATGAACGCAAGACTTTGGCATGAAATCACCAGCGTAGTCTTTTACTTTTATTTCATGGTCACTCAACCATATACACAAGTGCAATAGTGAGTGAAAGTCTTGGGTGCAGTTCCAACAACATAGCAGTTTGACAATACAATAACCATCTGATTTACACTAAAAGGGATTACTCAATTTTACATCTAATTGCACAACACAATATACACCCTGGTTAATGCAATATACAGTTTACACATGAGTAGACTAAACAATAAAATATACATTATACACAGAATAAGACTATAAAAAATACACTGTAGTTGTCAGGGTTGCGGTGTGCGGTGGAACCAAAAGCAGACATTGTCGAAAGTAAAGGTGATTTAATCCAATAAACAAAACAAACTGCATGAACTAACAACGTAAATGAAAGGGGCTAACAAACATAAAACGAATTGGAACTAAAACAGAGACAAACCGTGAAGTTGTGGAACACAAACAATAAACCACACTGAGTGTGGTGAAAACCCAGCCTAAGTAGGCTCCCCAATCAGAGGCAACTGAACACAGCTGCTCTGACTGGGGAGCCCACAGCGGCATAGAGAAGGCAAGAGGCCTTCCTGTGCGACAGGCCCTGACTGTGAGCCCCAGGCCACAGAGATGGCTAGAGGCCCACAGCCAGGA
>JACXGK010000552.1:0-27136 GCA_016801125.1 Novumbra hubbsi
ACACACTTCGTACTTTTCACAAACGATTTTCAAAATTTTACAATAGCCAATACGCAGATTTCGTATTAAACAGGTACTGCTTACCTTCTTAAGTTAGCCGGCTGAAAATCGTCTGGAATTTTCGGAGGCTCTGGTTCGGTCAATTGGCATGAACACTCTCCGATCCCCGGACGAGCTCCCCAAGTTGTTGAGTTATAAATCTGCTTCCCCCGGGTCCGAATCAGAGAATGTCCACGCGGTTCAAGTCTTTCCAAACTAAACACCTTTATTACAGACAGCTATCTGGAGATCGTTCCCCACAGTACAGTAGAAAAGATCTGAATTACTTTCACCTGGAGACAGTTCATATACAGCCCCTCCCACCCCTCAATCATTGGATGTCATCTCTTGAGTGGGCTTCCTGGGTGGGCGTGTGCTTTTCATGCAGACCCCATCTCTGATCATGGGGCCATCTGGTGACCTCGGAGGTAGACGAAGAGGACAGTTGAAGGGGGGGTGCTGGTGCCAGGAAGTCTGCCCGGAGATATCACCTAAATTGTGTTCACACCTCCCCTCCTGTGTTCCCTGTCCCCATCAGGGTCAGTGTGATAAGGCTACAGACAATAAACCAGGTCCCCCTATTCCCCCCTTGATCTCTTGACTCATGGCCCTACTCTGGAATGTGCTAATTAACATTTTAACATCCCAGCTTGGCTTGCTCTCTCTAAGTTCAGCTTCACTGGCCCTGTTGGTTTCTAACAGCTAATCTTTAACAAAAATATTCCACAACTATTTTCACAACTTTTTATAGATTTTCCTCTGCATTGTTTCCCCATAACAGGAATGGCAGTAACAAAGAACAGGCTGGGCATCTTTGTCATCCTGATGGCCTGCTATATTCTGGAAACCACAGAATTTATTGACATTTCAAGCCTCATTTCACAGGTATTATATTACAGTACAACATACTGCCTAATGGAAATGTGGGAAGTAAATGTCAAGATCATCAATATGCCGTTTCATTGTGTATGTGGTCAATGTACAAGTCAATGTGAATGAATGAACCAGCAAAAACGTTTTTCTGTTTATTTTTTTTTAAACATAAAAATGTTAACAGCAAATATCTTCTGGTCATCAATTCCTAAAAATTAAGGAACGCATAGTCATCACAGAAAAAACACAAAGTAAATTGACTGTCAATATGCCCAGACTGTAAATATGTCAAGTTAGAAAGCTTAAGCGATTGTGAATCAATGTTTTTGTGCAAATGAAAATGATCACAGATGCAGTGGAAAGGGAACAGAAATACAACCCCCAAAACATGAATGGTTCTGCAGGTGGTAGCCACAGTATCTGTTCCTTTGTGCGAGGATGAGCAGGAAGAACACTGCTAGAGCCCTACATAATGACCTCCAGCGGGATACTGGTGTGCATGTATCTGACCAAACTGTCAGGGTAGCATGAGGGTCGGATGTCCTCTAGTGGGACCTGTGCTGACAGCCCAGTACTGTGCAGCTCAATTGGCTTTCGCTAGAGAACACCACAATTGTCTGGTCCGTCATTGGTGCCCCGTTGTCCTCGCAGATGAGAGTAGGTTCACTCTGAGCATGTGACAGATGTGAAAGAGTAGAGACAACATGGTGAACGTTATGCTGCCTGCAACATCATCTAGCATGACCAATTTGGTGGTGGGTCAGTGATGGTTTGAGGAGGCATATCCTTGGAGAGTCACACAGACCTCCACATGATAGCCTACTGTACCCTGACTGCTGTTAGGTACCGGGATGAAATCCTCTGACCCATCGTCAGATCTTTGGGCCCTGGGTTCCTCCTGGTGCAGGACAGTGTCAGGCGACATGAGGCCTGGGATTGTCCTGCACCAGGAGGAACCCAGACAGTTCCTAGGTGACGAAGACAGTTCCTAGATGACAAAGCCATTAATGTCAGTGACTGGCCCTCACCCTCCCCAGACCTAAATCCAATTGAGAATCTCTGGGACGTTATTTATTGGTGCCTCCGACGCCCCCAAGTAGCACCACAGACTGTCCAGGTGCTCACTGATGCCCTGATCCAGGTCTGGGAGGAGATCCCCCAGGATATCATCCATCATCTCATCCGGAGCATGCCCAGACATTTTTGGGAGTGCATACAGGCACGTGGGGGCCATACTCACATCTGAATCACATTATGAGTTGCCTTGATGAAAGATGTTGATCTATATTTTGTTAATCGAGACCAGACTGGCGAGACAGGGAGTGTTCCCATAATGTTTTTGAGCAGTGTATTCATGCAAGTAATACAGTAAACATTTTACTTATGCCCCTTTTAACCGTTAATCAGGAACCTTGTGATAATATGAAAAGAAATGTAAACACTAAAAGCCTGTCATCATGATATCCTATGTGTAAACTACAAAAAAATATTGAAACTCTCCAAAACGTCAATGTAGATACTGACTGTAAATCTCCTGGTAAAGGTGTTCAACACAAAGGAGAACTCACATTATTTAAGAGGAAAAAGAGCTGGTGAGTTAAAAAACACATATCTTGTAACCAGGTAATACAAGTATTTTTAAACCATGAGTTGACCAACTGCCTAGGAGTTAATGTATTTTACTCAACTTTTTCCTCTAGTTTTTCCTCTAGTTCCAGTCCTTGTATCACAAGGGAATCAGTGGAACTACATTATTGACATCGAAGTCAATGTGTCAGCTGTTGAAACAATTCAGCAAATTAAGTCAGCTGTAAATTCAACAAGTCTTCCATTGGATATCAACAACACCACAAAAATCTTTGAAATTGACATCACCACTGGTATTTATACTGTTTGGTTACCCTGTTTTAATGTTTTTAGCCTATCACAAATCAGTGGTGCTAACGTCTCTACAGATAATACTTTATTAGATGTGTAAATTATTGTCTATATTTATTAAAGATCAACTAAGTATTTACAGGAAATGTCTAAATCTACTGCAATTTCACCAGTTTGCTCCCTAAATGGAACTGGATTCCAGTGCAGATGTGACAACCAGTATCAGTGGTCATGTGACCAGTGTGTCTCTTATGGAAGATGTGATAACACTACATCTGACACATGTGGATGTATCAACGCTGTTCCTCCGGACGGAAACTACTGCCAGTCAGTTCTCCAGCAAAGTAAGAATCTACACCCTGGCATTTTGATTAAAATCATTACAGTCCTTTATTAAACAATACCCTTTCTTTCAACTTACAGACATTACATCATGTCCAACCACTACAGCATCTCCAACAACAGGTAACATAGAAAAATGTCACATGCCCTTTCACATGGTATTGGATAACCTTCAGTCCATTATAAATATGATTCTTTTACAGCCAATATTATTGCATAGAGCACACACTCACCAGAATCGTTTTTCCACCTCGTTTTATACAATCCAAAGTCAATGTCAAAGTATTTTATTGTCAAATGTACAATTTGACAACTAAAATTCATTGAGCAATGAAATTCTTATGACATGGCACAAGTCATCTACGCAGTGGTATAAGTAAAAAAAAAAAGATATTTTCAGTGTGACCATCCTCTACGGCACACCAAAAAGAATCAACAGCAAAGAAAAATAATACTGTTTTTTTCCTGCAGACTTTACAACATCTGCCACAACAGCACAGATTAATACCGCTTCCCCAACGACGCAAGTGCCCACTGTTACCAGTAAGTAGAAATAACATCTGGAGTACTGGAGCAGTAAGAGAAGTACACACATTATTGATGTTTATGCACTTGGGGTATGTTTCTATACCCTACTTCCTTTCTCATCAATTCTCTTCATTGTCGATGCTTCTACACTTGAGCCATTGACACAACTGCATAGCAGATACACCATAACCGTACTGCTTTCATATTGACGATAATGTACTGTATTTTTAACCACAAATGAAAAAGTTCTGTTCTGTTACAGATTCAACAGTACCACTAACTCATTACATTTACAAGATAGAAATTGAGCTGAATATCACAGATGTTGCAGCAATAAAAACACTGAGAGCCAGTCTGGGAAATGCAAGTTACCCTGTAACAATGAATAGCCTGACACAAATCACTGGTGTTAGCATCTCTACAGGTAATATTTTAATTTGGTGTGCAAATTATTGTGTGTTTTTAAAGATTAATTTTGTATGTTAATTGAAATGTCTAAATCTAATGTCATTTCACCAGTCTGTTCCCTAAATGGACCTGGATTCCAGTGCAAATGTGAGAACCAGTATCAATGGCCATGTGACCAGTGTCTCTCTTATGGAAGATGTGATGACACTACATCTGACACATGTGGATGTATCAACGCTGTTCCTCCAGATGGAAGTTACTGCCAGTCGGTTCTCCAGCAAAGTAAGAACCTCCACCCTGGAATATTGATTAAAACCATAATTTATTACAGTCCTTTTTTAAACAATACCCTCTCTTTTTTAACCTATAGACTTTACATTATGTCCAAAAACTACAGCATCTCCAACAACAGGTAACAGAGAAACATCTCACTTATGCACTTTCCCATGATGTTGGATAACCTTTAGTCAATTGAAAATGTAAATAGGTTATAGCCAATATTATAGCATAAAGCCCACAGTCACCAGGATAATTTTACATCCTCCTTTTATACAATTCAGCCAACAAATCTAACCAAAACGTCTATATACTTTACAACATCTGCCACAACAGAACAGAATAATACCGCTTCCCCAACGACCCAAGTGCCCACTGTTACCAGTAAGTAGAAATAACATCTGGAGTACTGGAGCAGTAAGAGAAGTACACACATTATTGATGTTCATGCACTTGGGGTATGTTTCTATACCCTACTTCCTTTCTCATCAATTCATTGTTGTTCTCTTCATTGTTGATGCTTCTACACTCGAGCCATTGACACAACTGACCATAGTTACTACCACAGTTTTATAATTGAAATCTGTAAAACTAGCAGAGTAAGATACACAGAAGTTCAATAAAATGTCTGTTAATGCGCTTGGTGCATTTAATATACCTCGTATTCTCTCTCACCCTTTCACTGTTCTTCTCTCGGCTGTTAGATGCTACAACCTTTAAGACAACAACCCAACTGACCATTGTTACTAGTAAGTATAATTAAAATGTGGAAAACAGACACTTGTGGAAAACCTATCATACAACCACAAACATCTGTGGTTAAAACACATGATTACGTTTTTATACCTCTCTTCCCCTCTCATCAATTTACTGTCTTTCTCTCCACTATTAGATGCTACAACCCATGAGCCAACTACACAAGTGAACACTGTTCCCAGTAAGTAATTATGGGAACCAAAATCATCACTGGTAAACCCAAACTATTAGTTACCAGTCAATATAATTAAAACCAGAGAACTGTCATTTTCTTCAAAAGAGGTCCCCATACTGTTGACGTTAATGGACTGTAATTTCTATACCTCTCTTACTCGGTCGTCATTTCACTGTCCTTCTGGTAAATGTGGGTGATTAATTAATTAACATCTACAAAACAGACAGTTACCCTATCATATGTAAACAAGGTATTGATGTTAAAGCACTCCGTGTCATTTCTATACCTCCCTACCTATCTTATCCATTCACTGTTAGTCTCTCCACTATAAATGCTACAAAACCTGAGCCATAAACACAAGGGACCACAGAAACCAGTACATGTAATTTGCGAATAAAATCTAAAAAGCTAAGTTTGTTCGTATTTAGAAAATATTAAACATAAATGTGTGTTCATTCTGAACTAAAGTGCTTACCCCATTGCAAGATACACCATAACTGTACTGCTTTCATATTGACGATGAAGTACTGTATTTTTAACCACCAATGAAACATTTCTGTTCTTTTACAGTTTCAACATTACTACCAACTCATTACATTTACATGATAGAAATTGAGTTGAATACCACAGATGTTGCAGCAATAAATACACTGAGAGTCAGTCTGGGACATGCAAGTTACCCTGTAACAATTTATAGCCTGACACAAATCACAGATGTTAGCATCTCTACAGGTGATACTTTAATTAAGTGTGAAAATGATTGTGTATGTTTTTAGACATCAGTTAAGTATTTTAACTAAAGTGTATAAATCATTTCACCAGTCTGTTTCTTAAATGGAACTGGATTCCAGTGCAGATGTGAGAACCAATATCAATGGCCATGTGACCAGTGTCTCACGTATGGAAGATGTGATAACACTACATCTGACACATGTGGATGTATCAACGCTGTTCCTCCAGATGGAAGTTACTGCCAGTCGGTTCTCCAGCAAAGTAAGAACCTACACCCTGGCATTTTGATTAAAAATATAATTTATTACATTAAACAATACCCTCTCTTTTTCAACCTATAGACTTTACATCATGTTTATCTACAACAGCCTCTCCGCCAGCAGGTAATATAGAATAGCCTCACTTAAAATAACATCACATTTGGATAAGATTTAACATTTGGATAACATGTTTTATAGAAATAATTTATTTTATCTTTAAATAGCTTTGCTTCAATGTTAGATGTTCTTAATGTATTGATTGAAAGATCCAGATGAAAAAAAATCATAGCCAGTTTTAAACATATGCCACGGGTGCTAATATTAATGGAGGGTACTGTAGCAAGACATGCTTCAAAATGTTGACATGACCTGTATCCCTTCTAGCCATTACAATTGAAAAGAACATCTGTTTGGCGTAAGCTGTATAGTTTCTGCAGTATTCTGAGGCCTCAACATAGTAGTCAGTTCCCTCAAAATTTATTTTTTTGTCTTTCAAAACAGGGTTTTGTTCCATCCAAATGCAATGTATATCCTTCAAAATCCTATTTTGATGCCTAAAACTAGCATTTTATGCGCTCAAGATAATATTTTCAGGCTTCAAAATAGTGTTTTGTTTTTCTTCATGTCACCTCTGCGTCTCCTTAATGAGCTTCTTCTGGCTTGAATAAAATTTGAAGTTCTTTAACTTCAAAATAGCAGCAATTGAGGTGTCATTGTTTCATTCACTACTAAGACACTGGAAAAAAAACTTTTAGAATAAAAGATAAACATCCAGTTTCTTATGGTATTAATTGCACTTACATCTGGGTAACATTTATGTAATAAAACAAGTTGGCAGAGCGTAATAGCTGTTGTTGCCCTCACTGTAACCTGCTCTTTCTTGGTAGAGAAGCATGTTTCAATGCAAAGAGTCCAACAGCGATTTGTTATATTAGACATGTCGGTAACAGTTCAACCATCACAACATAACCATAAACTCTTTTATATTTAGAACGCAATTTATAGCCCTTCCCGTTCTCCTGTGTGGCAGATTGTGTCTCTAACCACAACAATATTTAACAATGGGTAATCAATCAGTCAGTCACATTCGCTCTTCTTGGCCAGACAAAACATACATCAAACAAGCTGGCCTGCTAACCCTGTGAACCAGTTTCAAACAAGACCAACATTGAAAACCTAATTACTAACAATAAAAAATGTAATTATTTAACAGAATCTATCACAGTTGTTCGTGAGTATAATTAGCATCTAGACCAGGGCTACCCAACCCTGTTTCTGTCCTATAGGTTTTCTCCTCAACCCCATTTGTGACTAACCGGATTAAGCTTTCCAACTAGTTATTAGAATCAGGTGGCTATATTTTGAGTTGGAGAGAAAACCAACAGGACAGTAGATTTCCAGGAAAGTGATTGGGCAGCCCTGATCTAGACAAAAGGCTGCAACAACAAAAAAATCACCTACCAATGATGCTTACGTAATTCCTCTCTTCCTCTCTGATCATTTTAATGTCATTCTCTTCACTGTAGATGCAAAACCACTTAACCCAACAGCACAATTGACCACTGTTATTAGTAAGTATTATCAACATCTGGAAAAGTGGAACAGTAATTTGATTATGCCTAAACTATCTCTTCCTCTTTCATCATTTCACTGCCCTTCACTTCATTGTAGATGCAACAACAGTTGAGCCAAAAAACAAACTGTCCACAGTCACTAGTAATTTTTATCAACATCTGGAAATTAGTTATTTTGTCAGAAGTCGATAAACTATTGATGTTAATATACTTGTTGTAATTTCTATACCTCTCTTCCTCTCTCATGATTTCACTGTCCTCTTCATTGTTTGTGGAATTAAGTTCCAGACACACAAACGACAGTTCCTCGTGAGTATATTTAACATCTGCAATAACTAGAGCAGCTACTCAACAATCCCCACAACAACAAACAACAACAACAACTGCAATACCAGCTAGTATTTGTCAAACTATTTACAAGAAATAATAGTATTAGATGTGTATATAGCAACAATTCAAACATGTTTTTTATTCTTTTTTTGTTACAGAAATTACCATGTATTTCATATCCTTCAAACTCAATGTGAATTTCACAAATGACTTATATGATAGAAGTAGTTCCAATTATATAAAGTACAAAGATGATATTGAACCAGCTGTAAGTACATGACTCCATCTACTTTTGATATAATGCATTAAATAACTACATAATTATCAAATCTATCAGATCATAACATTTTCAGTATAATTTTCTCACACAGCTCCAGAGTCAGTATCAGGATATAAAAGGGTTTCTTTCAGTAAAACTGATAGGTTTTAGGTAGGTTTTCTGATCTACTGTTACTATTTAAGTAAGATGTGCCCATTGAACATACAAATACTTGTATTGTCTCTTGTTTCCTGTTAACAGACCTGGAAGTGTTCAAGTTGACTTTTTAGTTATGACCACAATTGAAAACCAACCAGAAATTGAAAAAGCCAATAACAGACTTGCAACATCCCTTCCACCTGCTTATCAAGTTATTCCCAACTCTTTTGTTATTTCTATAAGTAAGTATGCTAATACAAGTATTATGTAACATTACTGCTGTTTCCAATGGCCAAGAGAAATATATATGTTTCTATAATTACTAACTGCTGAACCAATGTCAACAGACACTAATTCACCTCCACCACCAACAATCCAAGGAACAACTATATTACTAACAGCCCCAGCAACTACAACAATGCCAACTGCCAAACCACCAGTTGGTATGTATTTTGAAAATGTTCATGTCATATACAATTAATGAATGAGAGAATAATAAACTGGATACACAGTGACGTGGGAAAATATTTAGACCCCATCATATTTTGTAGTTTTATAGACTACATAATTGGATACCAATCCTGCTGTATGAATTTCTCCAGTTGGCATGATAAAGAACAGCAATATTAAATGGATGTCTCCCTATATAAAAACTGTTTGGTTTGGAATCTGGGAGAAGGCATGTTGCATGAGAGCACAGTGAAGTGTTTTTGTTCAGATGTAGTGGATGTGTGCTGGAAGCTTACTTTTAGTTATGGGTTGGGGAATGAGAAAAAAACATGTAAATAAATGTCCCATGATATATATATATATATATACATACATACAAAAATGTGTTATTATAAAAAGGGACACTTAATGCATGAATCTGAAAAGTTTATAAGTGAGACATAACATGTAAATGGGTTATGGTTCACACAATTTCCCGTTTAGGAAAAATATGCGATGTATCCATATACACTTGCAGATTGCAATTTATCATGTCAGTCAAATGAAGATATCAAATAGATACAATGCAATCCATACGTAGTTGGCCAGTGATGCAAGTTTGGTTGAATAAAAATAAAAAATCCATAGTTTTACAATAACAAGTACGTCCCATGACGTCTGGGAAACACCACACACTGCGTTCCATAATAACAACATAATACCAACTGTTAAGCGTAGTGGATGGGACGGGGTGCTCTGATAGCTAAAATAACAAAGAATACATCACTGTCCAAAGCCTTTTGGATTTCAGTGGGGAAAACTGTTGACCATTAATGTTTTCATTTCTTCTAAAGGTGTCTTGCCTCAAATAAATAACCTCCTGACCGATTCTACGGTAATACTTTCCATTATTTTTATAGCATGATTAGTAGACCTTAGCATGTTTTGACCTAACTATGTACACCTCTGAAACTCTTTTGGTGTATATATGAATCTGAAGGATAAACCAAATCCTAAGATTTCTCCCAGGTGGATAATAAGATGTGAATTATTTACTCAAAAGAAATGTAGCCCTCCACTGCCCATTCCAGTGGAGATGAATTGCTGGTGTTAAGCAGCTCCATTTCAGTTGGTCACTTCAGTATCACATATATGTAAGCAAAACTTCGTATGTAGAGCAAATTACATTTTCATATTTTCTCTGCCCTCAACCTTTGTTAGATCCGCTTGGGTAGGCTGCGCTGTTAGTTCCCCTTGGGTAGGCTGCCATGATAGTTACCCTGGGGTAGGCTGCCATGATAGTTACCCTTGGGTAGGCTGCCATAATAGTTACCCTTGGGTAGGCTGCCATGATAGTTACCCTTGGGTAGGCTGCCATGATAGTTACCCTTGGGTAGGCTGCCATGATAGTTACCCTTGGGTAGGCTGCCATGATAGTTACCCTGGGGTAGGCTGCCATGATAGTTACCCTTGGGTAGGCTGCCATGATAGTTTCTCTTGGGTAGGCTATTATGTTAGTTCCCCATGGGAATGCTGGTATGTGCCTCTTCATTCAATAACCCCATATGTGTATAGTGAAGTCCTCAACGGAAAGGGAAATTCATCACAATATCTCTAACACTGGTACCCTAAATACTGGAACAAAGCATGAGAGGTCAACGAAGCACAATGACAAATTGACCTTCATCAATGTGCGGAGGGCCAAGCCATGATAATATATAGCTGCAAAAGAATGTTTATAAACCCTTTTTCATTTCTAGCATAACAAATTATAGTGTGATCTTAGATATCAAAATAGATGACACAGTGTTTTTTAACACACAGAAATGTGTACATTTACAACACATTATTCAAACATAAGGTATAGAAACTTTAAGAAATTTGAAACCAATATTATGTTTTTCCCAAATTTGATCTACAATGTCTCTCTGACATGTCTTGTTTTTGTTTTATCATATTCTTCCTCTGCAGAATTTGCAAGAATCAGAAGTTGCAGGATTTGCTGCTAAACTAAGTAACACCTCAAACAATCTACAAAATAACATTGCGAAATCAAGTGTAAATATTGCAACCATTGTAAACATTCTGAGCAACATTGCAAATATTTCAAGGAATATCAGCGTGACTACGATAAAGGTATGTTAAAAAATAAACAAGTACAGATAAACTATAGAGATCAATTAAATAAATTAACAAAAAACAGTAACAAAATATATGTATAGGTAAATTAGTTAAATAGAACATTAAATACAGAAAAGTACATAGAAAGTAGTAAAATAGTCACAAATGTTAGTTAACCCTAGAACATTATGGTTGTGTGATTTTCACCCACGTGATTGTGGTCACATTATTATTATTGTGGTCACTAATTTTAGTGCCTTTTTATCGTTTTATGAGACATAGTATAGGGGAAAATAAAAGAAGAAAACTTCAATTTGCCATGTATTGTTGCACTTTAATATACTGTGATGAAGTGTTTTTTTTATCGAGTATGTTATATCAAGTAAAATATACCCGATGTAAGTGATGGTGTTACTAATAGTTAGTTATGGTTCTAGGGTCAATGTTAAATTTAAAACTGAAATCCATGGTTAAGTTTTCTTTAAACATAAAACTTCAGGTAACTAAAGCAAAAATCTGTCTATACTCTTTTCGAAATGTGAGTTATCTTAAAGTATCACCAATTATGGTTGATTTCAAGTGATCACACTTTCATTATTTCTCAGCAAGCAGTGGCTAAAGGATCATTGCCTGAAGTTGTAATGTCTGTTTAAAGAAAGCTGCATCATATACAAACTCTTTCAGATTGAGCAATTGAACAATCCATTAAGTAAAAAAGTTAAAATGTTAAACTAATAACTATTTGTACTTCAATCCCCAGAGCATTCTAGAAACAGTGGATGTCCTAGTTTCTGATGATGCACAAGGAGCCTGGTACACTTTAAACAGCAACCATAGTGAAAATACAAGTTCTAGCTTAATGAGTGCCTTGGAAACCTTTGCAGCAGTTCTTCCGGCAGAGTCCTTTAATTTGACGACAAAGACTATTCAATTAAACATAACCATTGCTGACACCCAGTTCAAGGCAAACTTGAACTCAAGTGTGCAAATAGAATTTCCCACTAACCCAACTGGCAACAGAATCACCACTATGACCTTCTCCACTCTGAATAACGTGTTGCCTGCCAGGAATGCCAGCAATGGCAGTGTGAATGACAACACCATCAATGGAAAGGTAGTGCTGATCAAGTTCAATGGAAGGACTGACAATGTCTCATTGACCTTCAGTAAGGTGAACCAAAGCCTCAAGCTCAATGCTCAGTGTGTCTTTTGGAACTTTAATCTTTTTGACCAACGTGGAGCGTGGGATAATGAAGGATGTGCATTCCGGTCTGATGTAAATGGTGGTGTTGCATGTCATTGTAACCATCTGACCTCCTTCTCCATTTTGATGTCGACGTCCATTCCGGAGAGTATTGCGTTTGCTTTGGATGTAATCACTTACATTGGTGTGGGCATATCGATGGGCAGCTTAGTCGTGTGCCTCATCATTGAGGCTTGTGTTTGGAAGGCCATGACCAGAAACAACACCTCCTACATGCGTCACGTCTCCGTAGTGAACATCGCCGTGTCTCTCCTGATTGCTGACATTTGGTTTATAATTGGCGCATCGTTAACAAAAAACAATTTCCAAAACTCTGATAACTCCAGTGCACCAGCGTGTACTGCGGCAACATTTTTCATTCACTTCTTCTACCTTGCTCTGTTCTTTTGGATGCTCACTTCAGGACTTCTTCTTTTGTACCGGACCATCATGGTTTTCTCCCATATGGCAAAGTCCACCATGCTGGCTATTGGCTTCTCGGTGGGCTACGGCGCACCTTTAATCATAGCCGTTGTAACCATAGCATCCACAGCTCCAAGTGGTGGATATATCAATGAAAAGGAGGCTTGTTGGCTCAACTGGGGCAAGACAAGGGCCCTTCTTGCTTTTGTAATCCCAGCGCTGACTATAGTGTTCATCAACTTTCTGATCCTGATTGTGGTTCTGTACAAAATGCTGAGAAGAGGTGTGGGAGACACCTCACAGCACAATGACAGAAATTCGGTAAAGATCATCGCCAGGTGTCTGGCTATTCTGACTCCCATATTTGGCCTGACCTGGGGACTGGGAATAGGAACTATGATTGCTCCAACAAATGCGGGAATCCAAATAGTGTTTGCCCTCTTCAATTCACTACAGGTAACTGCATACATTTAAAGATGTATTTTCCATATCAGTTGTATACACTAAAATCCTCATTACATTTTTGTTTGTAAAAGAAATGTTTTGAGTAATGAGCAATGGTTACCACAAAGCCTAACCGATTGAACGAAACACATTAAATTAAATAGGGGTGCGGATGGGACTGATGTGTGTATTTGTACCCACCGTTCTTAGAGCAGCAAGCCTACTGCTATCAATACAGTATCTGGCTGTACTTGTGGGACAGTCATCTGTGATACAACCAACCGAATTTATAAATTCCGGGCGTTTGTTTGTCGGAGGCTTTTCGTGACATTTTGTTATATATCGTGGAGCTCCGCCCCCTAGAGGGACTATATTGAATACAAGTGGCTTTGTTGACATGACTGCAATACAGTCATGTCAACAAAGCCACTTGTATTCAATATAGTGTTTAAATGTGCCTCGGGGTGCTGGACGTTTAATCTCTTTCAGGGTAAGTCCGACAGCGGAATATACCCCTTGTGATAACAAGGCCTTCACGGTGTATCCCTCCGAGAAAATGAACACTTTTAAGAGAAATAAATTCCTCCACATCCCTTTTTCCGAGTTAACACATTCAACGCAATTGGCGACAAATTGTATAGACCATACTCTGACCTACCGTTCCCATGAAGGCAAGCCAGAGCTGCGCCTACCCCTTAGAGAAATACTGCTTTAGACAAATTTTTCATTTTTAAGATGCAAAGATGTTTTGCGGATACTGGCCCTGATACAGAAATTAGTTACTTTTTTTTCATGTTAGGCAACATTGAAATGATATTCATCTTTATCCATTTATTCAAAGGGTTTCTTTATTCTGGTGTTCGGGACACTTTTGGATGGCAAGGTATGTGTTTGAAAAGGCATAAAACATGGTACCTCCTCTTTGTATGCAAGTGTGTTTTTTTTTTTTTTTTAAACCTGTCCTGTGGTTTCAGATCCGAACAGCATTAGCAACAACGTTTTCCTCTATTGCCTCAAGCGCTGACCGAACAAGGGTAAGAACACATTGTTATAGTTTTCTTCTAAGGTTTCATGCTACGTGATACAATGAATCTACTGGGCTGCTATCAGCCTTCCTCACTGTTTCAGCTCTCTCTGAAAATACTAGGACTGTTTCAGCTTATTGTTGGTCATCCAGTGTATTCAAGTGTGTGTATTTATTCCCCATTGTAGAGTACCAGTGGTGATGCAGCAATATCATCATCATCCACAAGTGCATTGGAGCTTTTCAGAAGAAGAATAAGAAGTAAGCTAAAGATTTGTTATTTAATTAGGACCAGGGTTTCTTTACATTTCAAAATTGTTCCAGTTTTTCTTTGTTTTGTTGAATTTCATCCAGACATGTGATATATACACTGAAAAAAAGGAAACACTTGAATCATATATTGGGTCTTTATGAAGGAAATATATTAAGAATCAAAATCTTTTGATTCTTTTGATTCAAGTGCAGACAGAGGCGGGTGGATAGAACAGGGGTTTCAAAGGATGAACAGCAGGCTGGGGTAATCGTTGTCAGACAGGCTAGGTTTTGGTTGCAGGCGGACGATGGACGGAAGGCAGGCAGAGGTTGGATACACGGGCAGACTCCGTTGTAGTACAGACGGGCGATTGACGGGAGCAATGGTCGGGTAGGCAGGCAGAGGTTCGGTACACGGACAATCAAACTAGGAACAGGCAAGAACAGAACCGGGAATACAAGGGAGTGGATCGACTTGACGAAACACACAAGACGAACTGGCAACAGGAACAAGGAAACACCAGGAATAAATACACAAGGACTAATGGGAACATGGGAGACACCTGGTGGGGGGTGGAGACGACATGAGGTAAGACAGGTGTATCGAATCAGGGTGTGACATCTTTACTCTACATTGTGAAATTTGTTGACAAAAACATTGACGAAAAAACGGTCAATGGAAACAAAAATCACCAACCGATTGAGTGCTGGAATCAAACTCTGTTCTAACTTGCGAGAAATTCATCAAGGCAACTCAGTATATGACTTAATAGTGGGTATGGCCCTAACATGTTAGTATGCACTTCTGAAGATCTTCTCCCAGACCTGGATCAGGGCATCATTGAGCAATCCTGACACTAGACAGTCTGTGGGGCTACTTGGCAGCGTCAGATGCACGACACATTAAGTTTTAGAGGTGTTCAATTGGATTCAAACACAAAACAAGAGTAAGAATCAGCCAGGAAGGATAAGGAGAGCAATTGTCTGTAGCCACCACCTGCAAAACCATTACCTTTCTGGGGTTGTCTTGCTCTTGTCTCTCCAGTGCACCAGTTGTCACTTTCATTTGCACCAAAACAGGGGACATCGATTTACAACCAGCTTCCTAACTATATCGATTGATATTCCTGAAGTTTAATTGACTTGGTGTTATACTGTGACGATTAAGTGTTCCCTAATTTTTTTCATCAGTGTAGTTGCATCTCTAATTAAACCAATTATTTATCATTTCTTAACAGATGCCTACAATGTTTCGGACGCTGCAAATTCTTCCCGCAGCAATAACGAATCTGAGTCTTTCATCCAGACCTAACTCAACCAACCACCTAAAGACAGCAGAATTGGCTTATGTATTCAGACAATTTAATCTCATAAAGAACATTTTATAAAGATGTTATATTTTCTTACTTCAAATATTACTCTAAAATTGGTAAAGGTAATACAATTAATTAATTTGCTGAACAAGAAGAGGCCTTTGACCTTGTTTTTCTGTACACAAATTATTTTTGTTAAGATTAATTCACGTTTCTGGAGTAATATTGTCAATTGTATTTTTTTTGTCTGAGGTATATTTGTTTGTTTATCTGTTCGGGAGGCTTTTAATATAAATAAAAAAAACAAAAAATGTTTTTTAATACAACCCTGTTTGCCCAAAAATTAGGAAGCTTTGTAAACCATTTCTCCTTGCTTCTGGCCTGAGGCATGTCTGTTAGCAAACCAAGAAGAGCTGGTGAATTTGCATCACCCATGGTCTTTCCCAGTCAAACTTATTTTCCCTTTGGTTTCAGCCACAGTATTGTGGTTGGCAACACTGGTACTGTAAGAATACAGCCTTTAATATGTATAGTGATAACTTTAGTAAGAACATACTCAGTTGAAAATCTAGGCAAAGAGAAAAGCTTATATCACACGCTGTGTACAGAAATGTTGGTTAGTTGCATACATTTTTTTAATAGAAAATAGTACAAATATTGAAATTAAGACATTTTATTGTTTTTATATGACCCCTTTGAATTTGATGCCAGCAACATGTTTCAAAAAAGTTGTGACAGAGGCACCAAAATACTGGTCAGTAACATGATTGGGTACTAAAAGATCATCCCAGAGAGGATGGGTCTGTCGGAAGTGAGGATGTTGAGGAGTTCCCCACTCTGTGAAAGACTCGGTGGGCAAATAGCGCTACAACTTAAGAATAGTAATTCTTCAAATAGAATTGTTGAGCATCTGCAATCCTATATCAAGCAAAAATGGAAATACATTTCAATTTCAAAACTATAGCAATTGTTCTGCTCAGTTACCAAACCCTTGAAAAGTATAGTTAAAGAAGAGGTGATGCAGCGCAGTGGTAAACATGTCCCGGCCTCAGCTTTTTAAGAACACGTTGCTGGTTTCAAATTTAAAATGGGCGTGTATGTTTTCAAAGACAATACCATTTGTAAGTGTTCACTTTTGATATGTTGTCTTTCTACTGTTTTCAATAACATTTGGGGATAAATGTTTTGCACAACATTGCATTAGTTTTACTTTTGCATTTTACAAAGTTTGCGTCCCAACTTTTGGAAACAAGGTTATAAAATAAACAAAGCAAATGTTGGACATTGGACTTGCTACATAATGCTGCCCTAGTCATTACTCAATTAAATGCATATGATTGACAGACAAACATCCAAACAGAATTCCCCTTTACATAGTTTGACCTCTGAAGGTAAAGGCTGGATTTGTTAGCCAAATGTGGATGGAAAGTAAAAGTGCTGAGGCCCCATGTTGATCAGTCTTATTGAGATGTAGCTAATGCAAATAAAAGCACCTTTCAAAGTAGCTACTCATGAGATGTAGGTAATGCAAATAACAGCACCTTTCAAAGTAGCTACTCATTGTCATCTGCCTTTTGTTACTTTCAAGAAGATTTTTATTTTATTTTGACACAACCAGTTCGTTGTGAGCTTTGAGCCCAGATGGTCTTCTGATAAGGATGGATACCAAACTATTTTCCAACTACTGATCACTGGTTTTATAGGTCAAACCCAGTTTTGCAAGCAGATATCGAAAGAGAAGGTCAGTATCTTCTCTTCTTAAAAAACAGTTTTACAATTTCTATGAACTGCATTTACAAATGTTTAATACTGCCTTAATACTCTGTTGTATAACTATATGATTACATCAAGTGTATTCAATACTGTGATTTGAACATACTTATTTAAGCTATTTTCTATTTTGTGAATGACATATTTCACAGCTTTTGTTTTTTTGGCTACTTTCTATGCTAATAATTAGTAATAGTAGTAAAACTACATATCATACTACAGTGAAAAAGGATTTACTTTCCAATACCCAAAATGTGTTTATTACTTTAAATGGGCACTTATTAACAGTTTTTGGATTGAAGACTTTCCACCAAGGCTGGAATCTGTTCTATTTAAATTCCAGTCTTTTAAAGAGTTTCCAATTACAGATGTTCCTAAATTAAACAAATTCAATAAAATTGAAGAGGAAAATGTCAATGTACTTCCTTATTTAACTTTATCTGGAATTGACCTTAAAAACTTGTTTCCAAAGACAGAAAACATAATTGTCTGAAACAATTAATTGGATTTAAAAAAATTGCTAACTTCTATTACTATAATATTTGAAAGACCAGCCAGAGACTATAAGAGTGTAGTTTTAAAGTCGTACATAAATTCATAGAAGATTATCGAGAGCCAGCCATCTGTAGGCGTACTCTTTATACATCGTTGTACATGCGTCGCTTATCCGTACACATTTCTATTGTTATTAGATCTCCCTGACAGATTCCAGAAGCAGCCCACTGTCTGGAGAACGTTACCTAATTAGATTAGTGATTCTATATTTATCCCACTAGTGGTATGTTGCAGGTATCTATAGTGTATACATTTCCACTTAACAGACATATTAAACTCTGTAGCCATGTTGCAAAATATTTCGTTTTTGGACAAATATAAATTATATCACTTTTTAGACTAAATACAAACACATCATCCAAAGAACACCATTCCAGGTTTGTGGCAGCATCGTCAGGGACTGGGATACATAAAATAGGATTTAAGGGGAAATTAATGGAGCAATGTACATAAAAAACCTACTTCCCTCTACACGAAAGCTAAAACCGAGAAATGTACCTTTCTATGTGACAACAAAGAATGAGACAGGGGGATTTCAGGGGGGTTGACAAAACCCTGACCTAAAGCCAATTGAAAAAAAAATTGCAAGCTTTTTCAACAAACAATATTTGATATGCCAAAAAGTATGTTAACCATTAATGCGGTGATGATTTTGACCATGTAGTTTATTTGGACCGTTCTGAAATGTAAATATCCAAACCCAAGGTCTTGCCCTGTGGTTAGCACTGTGTAGTGGAATGGCTGTTCCAAAAGGGCTCGTTTTAAATGGTTAGCTTTTGATTTGGGGTTTTCTATTATTGTATTGAGATGGAAGTGGGTTTTTTTCCCTACAGCTACACCTACAGCCCTAGAAGGCCCTGTAAAAATTCAAACTGAATTAAAATTGTAAAAATGTAATAATACATTATTGTTTTAGATATTCATAATAAATGAAGCCTTCTAATACATACTTTGTGCCTGAGACCAAACCTCTTTTACTCAAAATTTTGTTTCTCACCGCAGCAGCCGAAAGATGTCATTTTACTCATTCTGCCTGAGCCTGCTGCACTACTCAAGTGATGGACAGCAACGTCTTTAAAATAAAGAAAAGCTCATATGTGAGTAGGCAGAAAAAATTTAAAGGAAAGAGGAAAATAGCGTGAGTGTCCAAAAAAGTAGTATCCAATCCGCTTCTGCTGCAATTTAACCCTTAACATGAATAGCTTAGCGTCTGTGGCTATTAACCGCGGCGGTCTGGTCTTTGTGGAGTATATGAGCCCGAGGCCCCTCCCACAAATCCCTCAAAATGTAGATCATACCACTGCCTCCTACGTCAATAGACTGATGGCTATCTACCTTTAGCGGTACATATTAAGTAATGGAAAAGAGAAAAATCCAAAACAAAAACACAATGAAGGACAGCGCTATATAGCCTAACGTTCATGCAGTTTAATTGACATGAATGGAAATTTCAGTTTGAAATATCAGAACGAAGAGAGAAGATTCAAAAATGTTTTGATAGTAAACAAAGGGTATTCCTACGTTTCCTGGTACCACACCGCGGTATTTGCCTGTGCGAAAGATTTGGGATGATGCGCTTTGAAATGTCCTTTGATGACATCTGATTGTGCCTCATGAAAAAACTAAGCACAGAGAACCTTTCTTCCCAAAATCCTCAGATCCAACTATCGTAGTAATATTTGACTATTACTACAAAGATAATTTTGTCTAGTCTTGTTTTTGTCAACAAACATGAAAAAGCCATTGTTGCCAGATTCAGAGATTTAGAAAATATTTAGCTCACATTTTGATATTTTGTTATGTAGCCTACTTTACAAGCTTTTAAAACTCAGGGCCTCTCAACAAGCAGGTTTGTTTTTTAGAGACCCAGCTTTTTTTTGCTATGCAGGGCGGGGCCCTTTGGGTGTGTGGTTTCCCCCAACTCGTGGTGGATGCTTTCCCAGCCAGTGGTTATTACTGAATATGACGGTTTGACAGTCACATAAGAAAACATTTTCGCTGACCTGGACCGGGTCTAACCCTGACCTGGACCGGGTCTAACCCTGACCTGGACCGGGTCTAACCCTGACCTGGACCGGGTCTAACCCTGACCTGGACCGGGTCTAACCCTGACCTTGATCAGGTTATTACTTCAATGTCAAAAAGCGTCCATTCTTGTCCTGAGACAATTATATGGATCATATTCCACAGAGATCTCGATTCAAATAATATAAACATTAGAGAGGAAGACAGTAACATTTGTGCCTGGTGTTTCAAACCAATTGCTTGGCAAAAAGAAAGTAAATATAGTTTTTTACATTGGGGGTCAAGTTCATAAGCCTGGATAACCTGTACTTGTACTCATAGAACCTTTATTTGTTACCAGTTCTTTTATTAAGACTTTATTAAGACCACATTTCAACATATCACAGTGCTTTTTTTGACAGTAAAATTGTACGCAACGCTGTTACGGTAACCTGCAGTGGAAAAGCTCCCTTTTTCCCCAGTTATGGTTCAAGAAGTGATTTCTTTTGGCCAGTGTTTCATCCAGTGTGCATATATAAAGGTCTGTGAAGGCAAAATGTTGGATTGGTTTTGAACATAACCATGTTATGTTCAGGAAGGGAAACAGCCAGTCATTTAGAATAAGCATTTTAACTTTGTTTGTGATCGACCTTCAAAACGTTGAATAGGTACAAGTAATGAACCTGGCATTGGACAGATTAGAGAAAAAACAATAAATAAAATGAGTATGGTCGCTGTGATATGCACTGCTCAAAAAAGGGAACACTTAAATAAATGAACGAAATATAATAAAGATCCTTACTGTACATCATGTAATATGTTGAGAACAAAATTGAGAACAAAATGACATAACAACGGTCAATGGAAACCCAAATCACTAACCGATTGAGGGCTGGATTCAAACATGCGTGAATTATAACGTGGGTCACAGTGTCTCCAGACCCCTTTACTTCAGGAACAGTGTGAACCTGCTCTCATCTGTGAAGAGATCTGTGGACAGAATGGCAGACATGCCACTTCTGGTGTTCTCTGGTGAATGCCAATAGAGCTGCATGGTGCACAAACCCACAGATAATAGAACACAATATCCATGGTAAAACCAATGGGAGAACATTCTTGGAATTTACCAGTAAAAAGTACTTCAACAATGACACATTTACACTGTTAGGAAACTTTCAGTTAGAAAATATGAGATGAGATATCAGAAAAAATGTTTTGTCAAGTTCTTTAAATGTGCTTTATAATGTTGCTTATAATGTTTCAATGCTAAAATCATTCAAAAATGCAATAGTTTTGTAGGAAGTCTGTAAATTGCAAATAACCTAGGAAATTATATGGTTCTCAAAATCGTACCATCCAGTTGCCCCCAATAAATTGTCTTAGACATTGTAACTCAGATATCATAAAGTACAAAAATATGAAGCAATATATGTAGAAACACAGAGCATTTGCTGCAAAACTCCAACAACAACTCAATCTAGCCATATTTACATCAACAGTTGTTACAAAGTGCTTTTACAAAACACCCAGCCTAAAACCCCAAAGAGCGAGCAACAACAGTGTTAACGTACAGTGACTAGGACAAACTCTCTAAAGGGGTTGAAATTTAGGAAGAAACCTAAAGAGGAACCAGGCTCGGTGGGGGGACTAGTCGTTCTCCGGCTTTTGAACATTTTAAGTTGTAATAATTGATAATTGACAAATGCAAAAAAAGTTTTTTCTTCACTATATACATAAATGTGAAGATGTACATACAGTAATGGACATTGGGACATTCAGTGCACCAAATGTTCACTGGCTGAATTGTTTGGGTTAAGGGGGAAATGCAAAGTAATGCAGTGGAATTTTTGTATTGCAGGAAAAGTAGCTCATGCGATAAGAAGAATGGTCATCAAGTTTATTTAAGCTTTAGTACTCAGAGATGGGTACCACTGTCTAAATAGAAATCTAAAAACATTGGAAACTTTTTTTTTTTTATTGTAATTAATTAATTTTCAAATTGTTACAGGGCAGTGCCAATATTATTTTCTACCCTCAGAACAAAGATGTGGGCACGAGCTGTAATACTTTTCTGTGGCATTGTTTTATACTACCATAAGGTAAGTAAACTGCAGTATTTCTTTAGATTAGTCATTATGATTATTCATACAGAATCCATGGAAGTTTTTATGAGTAAATTATATTAATAATATATAAAGATAAAATCAATAAGCTATTTTATACAGTAACGGAGGTGGTTGGTGGATTCGTATTTTCTAACAGAATCATTAGTGAACATACTGTGGTTATTGTTACTTTGATTGGGGATATATCTCTCTTTGATACAGGTCAGTGGAGTTGGTAAGTTCATTCATCATTCATCAAGTCTAAACACATTTACTGTATGAAAGACTTAGATACTCACTCATATTATTTGCCTATAATAAAATGTGTGTTTGATTTTCACTGATTGTTTTAGATAACTACATAGCTGAATTCGTTATAGAGGGCAATTTTACGTTTGACGTCTCGGGAAACATATCCGCGATCATTGCCCAAGGGTCTCAATTTGGGAATATGACAGTTGAACTAGCAGCAGGTACAGAAGATTTGTAAGGAAATTATTATCTTCTACCAGTGTTTAATCCATATTGTTACTGATGTTAATTGATTATGTATTTTTTATGTAGATTGCGAAATCGGTGGGCAGTCATCAAATTGCAGCTGTAGATCAGAGTATGCCTGGAGCAACTTAGTGTGTTACCAGTTCCAGTGTTGCAATGATTCATACTGTACCGCAAATATTACTAACATTCCAGCCTTCTGCATTCCCAAACTGAAAGGTAATTATCGTTATTACATTATTTATACTTTCCTTGTTTTACGCTTCATTATCAACATTTACGCTTCATTATTCAAAAAAATACTTTAATAAGTACGAATGAATAAGTCACTGTACCATTGTTTATTTTTACTAAAAGCTGACATCCAATGCCATTATTAATATAACTATGGTTATCGTTGCAATGATAATAATAACAGCCATAATATTTTTTTGCTATTAAATGTTTTGTTTTTCATTACAAAGTTCATCTTAATGGAACTGTTGCAGTGAACACAACATTTACGGAAACAAATACTATCACAAAACAGGTATATGATCATTGTTATTTTAAGGAATTGAAATTCCGGCTCTAACCTGGTTTTGATTAAATTACTAAAATGCATCAGCCTTTAATACACCTTAAAAAATATGTAATAATGATTTTTTTCTTTTAGCTTACAGATGGTTTTCAAAGATTAAATGGGTTTGTGCGCCTTAAAGTAGCTGGACTATGGTAAAGCATTTTTAATTATTAGTGTTTTATGCATTATGTAATATTGTTAGTGATTTTTTCACTTAGAAGAAAATGCACCATTAATAAATATTTTGTCTCCCTATTGACCTTTCACCTATTGGATACTCAATACTGACACTTAAGGACAAATGGCAACATCGTTTTCGCTGTGGATGTCAGTGTCATATTTATGACTGATACACTTACAAAAATATTAACAACCCTGGAAACTACAATTGGCAACGCTGCCAAAATATCTGTTGAAACATCAGGTAAACGTCTTGACCCTTCCATTTTCAAACAAGTTATTTCCCGTGATGATATCTATAACATGATGGTAATATACCACACACACACATTCATCAGGCTCAAATAAGGTCCATGCAAACAAAAACACTATGATGTTAAGATGTTATTGATATTATTATGGGGCTTTGAATGATGTGTGTAAATGTTGATGGTAATGATTGTGGTAATGATTATGGTAATGATTATGTAAGTTGTGTTGCTAAGGATGCTAAGAAAATACAGTACTTGAAATGTATTACATCTTTAACTGGAAATGGATATCGTTTTTGCCACTGATCAACACAAAATAAATCCATAATGTCAAAGAGAAAAATAAAATGAAAATAATTGATTATGTACGTATTCACCCCTGTTAATCAACCACCGTTTGGCAGAAAAAGTCTCTCCAAGCTTTTCACTGACTTTTTTGTGTTGATCAATGGCAAAGCATATTTGTAAATCCATACTGATTTCATGTTGAAACACAATATATCTGGAAAAGGTCAAAGGAGGGTGAATACACTTGAGAGCCCTGTATGTGTATTATTTATTCTCCCTGTGGAAGTTAGGTGAATTGCAGCAACCCCCCTTCCTTGCTTCTGGCATAGTTCAATGGAAAACAAAACCAATTCATCTTGGTGGATTCACAGTATTATTTACAGAATTCTTAATGAATTGCGGTTTATTTGATAGCATTTCTTAATGTGACTGATTCTACAAATGGCGTTAGTAGGCTACTGTACAAAGTTACAGGTGAGCAGTTTGATATTTTCCCCAGCTCCCCCTACCTCAGACCTCCAGTATGGAGACCTTCTCATCTCGTACTTCTGAGAGGAGTACCTTCTACTACCTTTAGTAATCCTATTACCTCACAAGGTTAATTAACCCCGGTGACATTAAGTAATTTACGTGACGCGCAAACGAGCGATATTAAATCGGCGTCAAGATGCCCATGTCGCCGCTGGAACGTTAAGTAAACTATCAGTTTTGCGCACGCTTTCGTTGACTTTTACTATCCATTTCTTCTCCCGTTTTCTGACTGGCTCGGGGCTGGCGTCTAGCGATTCAACAAGACGAAACGCTAAGCGCTAAACGCAGGATAACACTTTTGTACATACATTTAGATTGTGTAAACCCCATTGTCAGAATCCAAAAGTATTTGGACAAATTCTACTCTATATTTAAGTACCGAAAGTAGATATTACAAGTATGAATATCTAAATGGTTGACCCAATAAGGATTTATACAAATAACATTGTATAAATTACAAATTGCAAAAAACGGAATGAATGATGTCACTGTCCCAATCGTCCATGTATACCAGTCTTTCCCTTGCATTATGTGCAATCGCTGTTTCCAATTAATCATAAATTAAAAATATATTGTCAAAAGTATTGTCTATAAAAGCGGTATTGAAATCAGCTCTCTAAGCCGGGTCCGCTCCATTTGTCTTACTCAGAGACTGCCTCATCGTTAATTACACCCAGCTGAAAAAGCCCTTGATAAGGGGTTTGCAATTAAAACATGGAGTGGAATTGTCTTCGAGGGCCAGATTTGAATACAACCAGGGCCCCTATTTGGGTGGAAACCTATACTAAATGTATTTTTTCCACAGGAATTGTGAACATTGGGTTTCCACAGGACATGGTAGGATACTCGTCAGCGCCAATGCTAAGCTGCATGATAGACAATGAAACGGAAGGCTCCTGGAACTGGAACTTGACCAATGGAAATAATACTTTTGTTCTGAATACTGGAACCAGCCTAACCGTCACATCCACGGTGGGATGTACCGAAATCCAAATTAGTACGCTGTCAAGAAACTATGCAGGTGCGTCTGAGAGACCCATCATTCCTGTCAATCTAGGAGGAAGGGGTGGGATTTAGTTACTCTAAAAATTGCTCCGGTTCTGTTCAGTGTTGAAATATGACTAGATTTGAGGTGGTTTTTAGAGTGAGGTTTTGTGTCTTTTTGAAAATGTGTTACACCGATTATAATTAACTATTAATTTCTCTCTAAATTTTCTGAAGGGATTTACAATTGTGGATTCTCCAAAGGGTCCATTATGCACACGGCCTCTGCAGAGCTGAAGATCGCCCTGCTTCCAGATACGATCCTCATGACGAGTAACCCACTGACAGTGGAATGCTTAGAGAATGTAATGGTCTATGCAACCATTCAAAACAGCCCTGAGAATTACAGTGTAACTTGGACATTTAACCAAGTTCCAATTACAGACCAAACACAATCAGGTAAATAACTCTCGGTGTTGTATCGTGTACTACAGTGTGTTGTACCATATTTCTCTTCGTTCTGAAAATGTTTAAAAGTGCTGGAACTTCAGAAGGTCTTCAACATTCCTCTGTAGTCCAAACAGGTCAACAAATCACATACCTACTAAATTCAACGATAACATGTGATCCACCTACAAATGCTATTATTACTGTGAATTTTATGAACCAAAAGAATGAGATCAAGAGTCAAAGTATAACCATCCCAGTGATTACTGGTATGTATATGGCTGGATGATTTCAGATGTACTTAACTTTCTTCATCCATTGTGAGACAGAAGGCCACTAACTTTTTTCATAATACAGTGAATCTGCCATTGTAGTGGAATGGTATGGGAATGATGATTTTGCCTGATTTTGATCCAGATAATCTCAATGTTTGTCAGGAAGACACTCATTGGCCAAAAACCCCTAATGGCTTTACTTTAGTAAACCGACAATGTGATACGGGCAGAGTGGGGTATAAAGAACGGACATGCATGTCGCGACGGTGGATGAATGAACTGGATAAATGTGTCAGTGAAGAAATAATGAAAGTTCTAAATGCAGCTGCAGTGAGTATACATGAACCCATACTTTTATACTGTAAAGTGGCAATCAAACATTGGTACAGTTCAGTTGGAGGTCTATATGTTTTTGATTAAAGCCTGCATTCCTTCATTACGGTAAGTTGACTGCATTCATTATGGATACAGCTTGATCACATGATGACACATTCTTTGACCTTCAGCCACTGGAATCATGTGACTTATTGAAATGCTTCAAGCCCGGTGAAAATGTTAATTTTGGAAACAGTTGTGTGGTTGTTGTACTGTTACAGGGGTTTAAACAGGGACTTGGGGTCTCTCAGACGGTTGCTGTAGCCATCTTCTCAAATCTGAAGAACAGCAGTAATGACACGTCCTACTCTATCGCTGATTTGGGTGCGTCCATCGACGTGCTGGATATCATGTCTGAGGTCTCAAAAAACTACAGCCTAGATGAATCCGTTTTAGGAGTGAGTCACCCTGTTTTCTATACTGCATATGCGTTTTAGTATTGAGTCACCCTGTTTTCTATACTGCATATGCAT